>CAWVNZ010003063.1:0-130000 GCA_963930735.1 Dioctria linearis
ATTTTCATAGCTTTAGCGACTTCATCATTGCCGTCATTAAAGCTCAGGCTTATAGTCCTTTCTTTCACATTACCACCTCCCGTACCACTGGAAACAAATTCCGGAAGACCTGGTTCTGAAATGATTATATCATTTCCCTTAAAATTTTCCGTTATGAATTGTTCGGTTATTGGTTTGATTTCAAGTACATCGTGTTCGTAATCAATTCTACACTTGTGTTTTCTTAAAAAATCGTTTCCGATTAAGCCATCGTATGCAAAATTAGCGTTACAGCCCAACAAATAGAATGTGTGGGTTAATTTGTAAGGGTATTTCGTGTCGTCAAAGATGAGAGTGCCATTAATGCTACCTTGGGTTAAGACAGGTTCCCCAAACATTGTGGATATGGAACACTGATGCCCAACATGAGCATTGGTTTGGCTTGTCTCGACTGTTCTTATCAGACTTACTTCGGCACCGGTATCTATAAGAAACACTAAGTTAGTTTTTAATGAAGGAAAAAAAGGCAAACAGATTGTTGCCCCGTGTTTGGTAACATTTAATGAAATTTTAATAAGAAAATCTGAGTTAGAACTTGCGGATAGGCTTAGCATTCGTGGACATCGGCTGTTACTTGAATACGGGATGGATTGCCGATTACTTCCACCCGGGACGTCTCGTTTCCCGAATGCTTCATATTATCCCTTGCATTGGAGTTCATTTGACTGTTATTGGAATTTGGACCTTTACGGTTTTGAGTTCCACTGGGGATGTGATGCACATTGTTTGTTCTTCTACCGTCAGGATACTTTTCTTGATTATCATACTTTCGATAACCAGTATTTCGATTAGCATTTGCCCTTTGGTTATTGTGAGTTAAATGGAAATTTCTTCTGTCTGACGAGTTAGGAATGCCTGGTTCTTTGTATCGTTGTTGGGTGTTTTGTGCAAGCCGTAGGCGACAATGATTATACGAATGGTTTGGTTTTTGGCAAAAAGAGCACATCAAATGTTGTACTTCGGCCTTCACCTGGCGAGGTACAAAATTGGGAACCGTTATATTTCGGTAACAGGTTTCGATTGTATGGCCCCTTTTGTTGCACCTTTGGCACACTGGAATGGGTCCTGGTACCGGTTGAACAACATTTTGTTGAAAATTTCGAACGGAGCTTAAACGAGAGCCTTGGTCTACAGCGTAAGCAACCGAATCTTTCAAGGCAGTTTTGTTGTGAGCTTTCACAAGGATTTTCAAATTGGGATTTCGTAATCCGTCCTCAAATGCTTGGACAGTTAGTTTGTTATTCTCTTCGACAAGGAATTTTCGTATATTCTCGTCTTCAACGTTATTATACGTTGCTTGATTTAATGAAGACAATAAGTGTGTAAGTCTTTGGCCACATTCTTTTACTGTTTCTCTAGGGCCTTGTGACGCGTTCCGTATTTCATTTTGGACAGTAGAGCGTGATATTTCCTCCTTGAAATTCCCTTTTAAGTCTTCGGCCAATTCTTCCCATGAACTATAAATCTTATGTTCGATGAGTTCGAAGGCAGGACCTTCGAGTTTGGTTCTCACTATCTCTAGGAAGAGCTTTTTCTCTTCAGCGGTTTTAGCAGATTTAAAAATTATTCCACCACAAGAAATGAATTTGTTAAGTTCTGACGGGTTCCCGTCGAAAACTGGTACTAAATTATATATATCGGTTATTTGAACCTTAATGTCCATGTTCTGTTCATTAAAATAGTTAGGCAGTTCTTCGAATAAAAGTGCGGTAACTGTCTCTGTGCGTGCCTGGCTTCGAGTAATTACCTTAGGATTTGGGGAGGGTGACTGTTGCGTAATCAGTTTCGTATTCTCGTTACCACCTAGTTCCTTGGTTTCACTATTCATTTAGTGTATCACAATCCCAAAATAAGAAGTTTTACGACACTATTATTAATACACAAGATATAAGATAGTCTATGTAGGCAAGAATTATTCTTCCATACCTCAAAGGATTTATTAAACTTTCTAGGTTTGTATCATTCTCAAAAAACGTGGAATTGGAAAGTTTGTGGATACCAAAATATCGGGCTCTCACCAGTAGGTAACCAAATTCAGCACAACGTCGTTTATACTAAAGAGATTTAATCGTTGTAAGCTTTATCTGCTTCTTTTCAAAATTATTAAGCGTTTCGCTTTCACTAATTAGAACACTATTAGACTTATTCACGGGGTTAAATTACTGATAGGGCGAAGGCGAACTAGATTTCATATTATTATTCATTCATAAACGTGATGCAAGAGTTACGTTTATTTCCTTTTTAAAACAAAAATTTCGTAAAACCTTACATGTGCTTAGTAGCAAAATTAGAAAGTAAAAGGCCTAATTCAATGGTCTCTAAGTTGACGAGTACTTTCAATTTCGGATAACATAATTCAGGTACATCTGTAGCTGATTTGTATGAAATTATTATTTTTTCTCTATTTTTATATACGTATATTCAACACAAGGATATAAGAGATTTCATTGGAAGTGCAAGCAATGTAGAATAAGTTATCAAAGAGTAATCACAAAAATTATCGCGGATAACTAAGTCACTACTTCACTTCACTATTCTCTTCAGAACTATATTGCGGTAAAAATGGAAAGATATCGTTGAAAATAAAAGTCATGCAAATCCAAGTATTCGAAGAGCAACATAAGAAATGACTCGAGAGAGGCTTTTGTTACCAATTTTCTTAATAATTACACCTGTTAACACTCAATAAATTTTAACTATTTATATCGATTCTAAGAAAATTAATTACTAATATTAAGACTGTATATATTCATTTAGCAGGTTACTGTTGAAATTTCGTAATCACTTACGGGTTATATCTTTCGATATTAAGGGGCTGCCCGTCCCTTTCAGGATCTCACCAGTGATGGGTCGAGACCGTCCGTCCACCGACCTTTGACTTTTATGTTTTTTATATATTTTTCGTAATATTACGTCTCCATTTATTTATAAACGTTTTGTTAAAATTTTCTTAATTTAAGCTTTTTACTAGAGCTCTATTTATTTTCGACCTTTAGTTTAGAAAAGTTTATTTATATAAACTTTTGTAAAATTTACTGATTTTAGGTTTATAAAAAAATTATTTATTTAAGACTTGTGGAGAAATTTATTTATTCAAAATTTTAGAAAAATTTATTTAAAATTGCAGCTTCTTGAAAAGTTTATTTATTTAATATTTTAGATAAATAAAAAGATTAATCTTTTGGACTTTTTGACTTCTTGAACAAAATTAATATTTTACTTGTTTACTTTGTTTTTACTTTACTTGTTTAATACGTTTTTAGCAGGGTTGTATTTATTTACAATATTAGGCAAATTTATTTAAAATCCTTAGAAAATTTATTTTATTTCAACTTTTTAGAAAATTTGTTTATTTAAAATTTTAGAGAAATTTCATTTAGTTTTAAACGTTTTTTTTTTTTTTGCAAACTTTATTTATTTCTTCTCGAAAAATTTATTTATTCAGTATTTTAGAAAACCGTATTTAGTTATTTAATGCAGAATTTTATTTGTTCACAATATTTTAAGGAAAAGTAATTTGAAATCTTTAGAAAATTTATTTGTATGAAACTTTTTTTTTTTCAGTAACATTTATTTAACTTTTAGGAAAAATTTAACACTTTTTAAACTTGCTTTGCGCGTCGTTGCAACTTAAATCGTGATCGGCACCGCTGCCACCAGTGTTATGTCCTCCCGCCGTGCTTACCTATATGAAGGGGAAGAGCGGGTAGGCGGAGAATTGGATGTGCGCGATTCAATACAAATAATTAATACACAATTCTATTTTATTTCTATAAAATTCTTCTTTATTTCTTTATTTAAAATAGATTGCTTTTGTTCATTTGAACTTAACAAGAATCGAAATTTAATCAAGACGAGACTCGAGACGATCCGACGCGCGCAAGTATATATCCAAAACTCGAAATACTTTTCTATAGTGCCCGTTTAGGTACCTATGACGCCTTTAGCGTAGCGTCAGCATTTTTCCACTTTGCCCGTTCTGTCACGTAGGCCATCGCAACTTTGTACGTCTGAAATATAATATGCCACTTGTGTGCACTTACCTTTTAGTAAAATTCTGTTTACGTTGCTTTAATCGTTATGAATATTTAGATTTCAGGACGGCGATAAGTGACAAATGGAGCATGGGAAAATGAAAGTGCTTGAATAAGCGAAATAATTTATGGGATACATATGTGAGGGTTATGAGGCACCATCATAACAAAAGTATCTAGACAAGAATTCAAGTAGGTACCTTACATAATTCAATGAATATTACGAATTGACAATTATATCAATCTTAATTAGTTTTACAATATTATTTTCCGGCTAGGTAAAAAAAAAACTCCTCCAAGTGGTTCCAAATCAAAACGTACGGGCTCTGCTTCCCATTGAATTTTATACCCTTTTCAAAATTTTTTTTCTGGTCTTATTATTTCACTCTCGAACAGTTAACATTTTCCATGCTATATTCCCTACACTTCCAGTGCTGTAGCCAGCTGTAGCCAATCCGAACAAGTAAAGAAAGTCATTTCCTGCAAAATAAATATACGCAGTATCTCCAGTTTTAACCAAAACACATAACACAGGAGGGACGGACTCTTTACATTTAACACTAACAAAACAAACTGCTTTGGGAACCGTAACAAAATATGCTTGCCTGGATAAATGAAACACCAAATTCGTCAAAAAACACTAAACAAACACATGACTTTCGCACTTGAAAACCGCGGATACTTGTGTCAAATTGATAGCGTAAACAGTCAGTTCCCTAATTCGACGACGCGCAACCTGTTGGTGAGGCCTAAAAGGTGTGAATTTCACCAGGTAAGCCAATTTTCGCGAAAAAAGATAAAATTAATTCCCATAATGAGTGGGAAAGAGAACGATGTCGGAACGAGACAGAAGAAATTAGAGAGAAAATTCACGTTCCATATTGGAAAACGACATATTTTCGTAGGTAGCCCCGTATTGACATTTTTGCGAAAAATTAAAATATTTAAGCAAATAAATGAGGGAAATTCATGGATAATGAAAAATAAATTAGATGATGTGTGATGTTGATCGTGATTACACATGCCATTTGGGTATAATATCACTGTGATTTTAATAAGTGCAATACAAGTGAACTTCAGAAAAATTCAGTTGCATAAATATACGTACAAGCAAGGTACACTATTTTCATGCTACAAATTTAAGGGTGTTTTAGGAAGTTTCTGTGGTGAACAATTGTGGTTTTGGTGATCGGAATTTCAAGACAAGTATTAAAAGTCTTTTCTGAAATAAATTTATTTTGTTGGTGGCAGCAAATATTTTAGATTTAGGTTTGTCCACATAACGGCTAAACTCATGTTTGGTTTGCATATTTAGCGTTTCATGTGGAGAAACAAAGTTATTTTAATTACTCTTAAGTGTGAAGAAAAGTGAAGTGATTAATAATTATTAAAGTCAAGTAGAGTGAACTTAAAAAAAACTTAACGCAATTTAAGTTTGAGGTATAAGATTGAGTACGTATCACGCTACAACATCTCAAGCGTACATTACAGCAGATAAAATTAATAATAGAATAAGCATAGTTTGATTAGATAATAAAGTTGAAATAAGAGAATTTAACATTGAATAATGATGAATTTGTTTAATAATGTAGCAGTAAACACAAGCAAACATGTCTTTGAATTTCAACACACCGCTACGCTATACCCACGCAAAATGCCGTAATATAGCTGTGTGCTCACTTACAGCTACATAACAAAACACGGATTCTGTGGCGCTTCAGAGAAGGGATATGCCGCAGTAATAAACTCACGCTCGACAGATCTTTTCGGGCACATACGTACCACGCTTGTAACCTCCAAAACCAAGGTCACTCCTCTTAAACGGAAGATCACAATTCCACGTCCCGAATTATGTGGGGCATTATTTCTAGCGCAGTTGCTGAAATCTACAATCGAAATTTTAGAATTTTAATCAGGCGCTGTGCACGCATTGTGTGATTCTGAAATTGTGTTGGCCTGAATATAAAAAATCCAAATATTTTGCACATTTTCATAGCAAACAGAATATCCGAAATGCAGGAAACGTTTCCCACAAGCATCTGGACGCATGTGTCATCCACCGAAAACTCTGCCGGCATTGCGTCTAGAGGAACCTTGTATAGCAAGGTAGTTTCACACAACACATGGTGGAGAGGCCCGCTTTGGTTAAGCTAGCATCCTGACATGCATGCTCACTTACAGCTACATTACAAAATAGTTTATGGTAGTTCCATTCAGGAATGTGTGCCTGTTTACTGTTGCAATTGAGAACAATTCTAGTTATATGTCAATAAGAAAATTTAAGTGTGCCCAGACGTGGCAGTAAACGAGTAGAAACATTGAAAATTTATCCGACAAATGCTGCCTTATACATCATTATCTCGTGATAAATATTAGGGTTAATAACTTGCTCGAAATTGCGTCAACAATTTACTTAAATACTTTACACTTCAATTTGGCCAAACGTGGCATCAAGTACGGTGAAAATTTAATTAATAAGTTTTACCTATATGTGGCATGGAATTATTATAAATAGTTCTTAATAAATTTTATTACAATTTGTACCCACACGATCATCCAGCTGACTTCACCATTTATCTACGTGGAACCCACACGTGGCAGCAATTCTACCAATATTTATAATTTATGCCACACGTGGCATCAAGATATTTCCCATATTTTTATAATTTTTTCCACATGTGGCATTAAAGTGCGTATAGCGTGCGCAACCTGTTATATAGAACGTTCTTAAATAATAACTTCAGATGGAAGTTTGACAAACCTAAATAAACAACCTTTCCTTAAACAATAAATTCGGACGAAAATTGATACGCCCTGAATTCATACACACACATTACAAATTAACATCTAAGATTGTTCTACACCCCGAGGTAGGAGAAAATGCATTCTCCAGTTTAGTTCGTTAGAGATCGTCAGCGTATCTTGGTGGTGCTCAGTGCGAGGGAACTTAACTTATCCGGGTACAAAAGTATAATTTTAAATAGTATTGTAGTTTAGTAGTAGGACTGTACATGAGTTGTCTAACTAAGAAAATCTTGAACTATTTAATTGTAACGTTCGTAAACCATTCCCTCATTGTCATTACCTACGTCGAATAGTTTTTTTCAAAAGTTGTGCTACAAGACGGGAAGAGTACCCATTCACTCAACAACTGTTATTCAACAAGATCATTCCTTCATCGAATTCAGTTACCTAAATATAATGGCAACTGCAATTTATGGCGATCATTTCATGATCTCTTCGTTTCTCTTGTTCATTGTAATGCCAAGCTGACACCAGTATAGAAGCTGCATCATCGTAAATCTTGTTTAGTGGGTGGTGCAGAGAAATTATTACGACATACCCCAGTGACAAATGAAGATTACATGCCAGGTTGGAACAAACTAAAAGCAAGGTATGAGAACAAGAGAATCCTATCATCAATTAAAGGTTCTAGTAAATCAAGCTAAATAAAATTCCGAGTCGGTAAAGGGACTCAAGTCAATCATTGACACAAATGACGAATGCTTCCATCAGCTAACAAGTTTAGATGTTGATACAAAATCATGGGATCTATTTCTTATACATATATGAGTTCAGAAATTGCCATTTACTACCCTAGAGTTATGGGAAGAAAAACAAGGAGGGACACAAGTGTTGCCAACCTTCCAATTATTTAAGAAATTTTTGAATACTCGTTTCAGAAATTTAGAATCAATAGCAGATAATTTAGTTAAGTCACCAGAATATAAACCAAATACCACAGCTTAAGTCACAAAATTATATCATACGGCAAAGGAAATTAAATGCCCAGCATGCAACGCAAGTCATTTCATTCAAAGATGTCCGAGGTATCGAGTGATGGATATACCATCCAGATGTAAAATACTTAAGACATCAGACCGTTGCCTTAATTGTTTTGGAATTCATCACATAAATCACTGTTCGAACAAGTTTAGATGTTTGAAATGTAATCAGAAACATCATAGCACAGAATACAAAAATATGTTGGACAGGAAGTCGTTATCACAGCATAGTAAATTAATAAAGCTTAATCCCTTTATGGACGAGAATGGTTTGATACGATTGGGTGGTAGACTTAATGAGGCGTAAATCCCATAAAATAGAAAGCACTCAATCATCTTACCACGTGATCATCACATTGTTAAATACGGGGTAATACTCACGCCTTGTCTCTTGAATAGTAATCCTTAACTGCCCTGAACAATGCAGGTAAACACAACACATTAGGCTTATTTTCTTTTTGACTACTCCTTATTCAACCTTATCTTTTTTTTTTACACACCGGGTATCACAATTCTTTTTTTCTTCCACACTGAGCAACACAATTCCTGTTTTTCTTTTCTTTAAATTGTTATCTGAATCTTACACCAATTTTATTCAGTTCGAGTAAAACCTTTTAGCATTTTTTTGTGTTTTAATTTCAAAATATTCTACTTTAAATATTCCGAGATCTAATTCATCGTTTACTAATTCCTTTTCTTTTAACTTGAAATATTCTTCCGAGATCTAATTCATCTAATTCTTTTCCTTTTAACTTTAAATATTCTTCCGAGATCTAATTAATCGTTTACTACTTCTTTTTCTTTTAACTTTAAATATTCTTCCGAGATCTAATCCGAGCCGAGTCGTACTCGCTGAGTACAAAAGTCTAACTCTCTGCTTGATCACTGTTCTCGCGATCAAGCCCCGCCGTTCAGGGTGTAAAATGCATAGTCTGCATTTCCACCCTGAGAAAATTTCAACTTTGTTTCTTGACTTGATTAAACTTGTTCAGGAATATCTTGACAGACGGTGGCTTCACAAAAATGTAATTCTATCCTTTAGTAAACATTAGCCACCGTCCCGTCGTTTGAAAATCGCGACGCTCATATACATGTAATGTATTTGTGCTGCGCGACTTTCTTATCGTGCAATTCTTTGGCGTAATATTTGTGGGAAAAATAGGTGAAGGAACTGCTAACGCTGTTTTCTTCGCATATTTTTCTGATAAGCCAACCAAGTTTTAAGCATGGTTAGCTTATGAAAATTTTCTAAATAAATTTACCAGGGTAGCTGGTGCTGTCTTTGCGTGTATGTGTGTATACACAACATTCCTTCCCTCTGTGAATAAGAGAGCGATTATTTGAAGAGGAATAGCTCTCGATAAAATATATAAAATGATACAATGTCCTTATTTGGGTGAATATATGACAATATTCATGGGGCAGAAAAATGGACCAAAAGAAAAAGAACCTAAATGAAACTTTAGAGAAGATTGATAAAAAAAATTGTTAATCTGGGTTATTGTGGCTGAACTCAGGATTTTGGGGTGCCCATAGTTTATATATTGCATCTTTTGGTCACTCGCAATGTTCTTCGCCACGCGTTTAAATCATCGTTTTTTCTACGGCCCATCGGGGCTCTGTACCATTGCCTATGAGATTGCCGTGGTCCACATTAGGCCTGGCTGGCGTGGCCCTCTCCGTCTGGTATTGAGGAGAACGGGCCATCGACCCCTCAGCGTATGGTGCGAAGAGGTTAGACCGGAACGGGGGTCAGTCGTGGACAGCAATGAATAAGTCTTACCTGCACCCTTTTTTTTTGTTTATTGATTTATTCTTTCTTTTTGTTTTGTTTCAGGTGGTGTTATTAATGTGAGCGGCATACATGGGCTTTGCGAATGTTGCCATCGCATGTTTGATTCCGCATTCGCAGACTTGATTCGGGCGCTGATGGTAACTCCACACCCTCCCGCTGTCAACGAGGTCTCTGATGAGGGCTGGGGCTAATCAATTAATTAATATCTTTATTTAAAAAAAAAAAAAAATTCTTTTTAATTTTGTCTGTATCTATCCTATTTTCTTCTCTTTTCTTTAAATTTTTCAATAAAAAAAAACTTTCTCTTCAATAAAAGGAAATCTTTTGATTTATCTGCCCCCTTTTTCTGTTTCAGATATATTGCTGCCTGTTTTTTTTTTTTTTTTTTTTTTTTTTAATATTTATATGGATCTATATTTGTTGCAGATCATCGGTCGTATTTGTTTTAGGCTATTTAAATTTACTCTACCTCTAGTTTACTTTTATTCTACTTGTTTTGTTATTTTTAATTTAATTTTATTATTTCTACTTAATTTGTTTTTCGTTCTACTTGTCTATTAAAAACTTCTTTATTTTATTATTAAAAAGTATTTGCCTACACTACTTAATTCAGATACAAAAAGGAATATAATATATTACATTATCTAGGTTAATTAATGTTAAATATTTTATTTACATATATATAAAAAAAATTAATTTCTATGTGCTAACTGTAGTTACTGTTATTTCTAAATTTTATTTAATATTTTATTTGTTAGCTTAACTTCACTCAACTTAGTGCAAGTTTATTCACCCATTTTTTTTCTCACTGCAATCAGCTGTGGGTTGCGCTAGTAGTTGTACCTAGTTGAATTACATTAATTCTAATTTTTATATCTATGTATATATTTTATAGAGGAGAAACGAACATCCATTTATATCAAAAATCATACGGTCGTATGTTGTTAAAAGGTTTTACTTTTCTTAGGGTAACTAATGTTTTTTTTTTTGAAACTAGACGTAATCAAATTTTTAGTACTCTCAGTTTGCAATTGGATTCTCCGACAGAGGGTTGAACACCAATTTAATTACACACTCTGTGGTTACTGTGACTTTAATTCGGGGCTTTCCCAATTTCGTTACGTAAGTACTGGCTCTGATGTTCTTGTAGACTTTATGAAGTCCCTTAGCATCCTCGGCTTTTAACAATAGGAAATCCTGAGTTTGGATCTGTCTGGCGATGTAGGAATATCCTATGTCCGGGACAAGGGAATGTTCCTTATCAACCTGTATTGGAAAACAGTGTACCCTTTGCAATTTTCTTTCGGGTACATTGGATATGGGTAACTTAATTCGTATAACTAACTTTTCTCGCATGAGGAGAGCTTGTGTCTGCGCTGTTTGATTCAGAATGGATAGGCAATCCTGGGGCTCTGGACGCGTAGAGTGCGATTTGTGGTAAATCTCCAATAGTTTGTTTGCTGATATTAATAACGTATGAATTTGGTTAGTTTTACTGGACTGTATAATGTCTAGCAAAGTGTGTTGCCGAAATTCTATTTCGACTATTTGGAGTAAGAGGCTAGTTATTATCTCCTGTCGGAGTTCGCTTTGTCTGAGCTCGTCTGTTGTATATAATAAGTTATTTAATTGTAAATTTACCTGGCGTTGGCGTTCTAAAAGTGAAGTTAAGGGTTTCTGTATTTGTTGGAGTGTTGTTTTTTACCATACTGATTTGTTCCGCCTCCAACTTGGTTAATGCCTGGGTGTGGGATTCCAGTTCGTTGAGCCGGCTATAAATTTCCTTTTCATTCGTACTGTCCACAGTACCGAACATGAAGTGCAGAGCTCTTCGCATTCCGTCAAAAATTGACCTTGTACCTCTGAACTTTGGCACCCCTTCTTGAATTGTTTCGGTGCGTCGTTTGATGTTTTCTAGCAACTGTGTACATGAACTTGCTGCACTTTACACCAGTCGGATGACTGAGTCGAGTTTTTACACAGCTGGTGCACCAAGTGTTCGTCTTTTTCTGCTAACATGGTCTGACTCGTGATCTCAGACAGTTCCAGCTCCGTCAGTATTGTTAAGGTTCTGTGGTACGCCAATAGGGTGCCCATGTCCTCAAACAATATTCCCGAGATAGGGATTGGGGAGATTGAGATCGGTTCTCCAGATTGTGGTAGTTGTCCAAAGATGACCCGCCACACGCACATCACGAACACCAAGTTCATCAATTAGTATTTAATTCTATATAGGGGGACAGAAAACATTTGTCGGTTAAAAGTTGGGCTATTTACGACTTACTCTATACTTAGTTTAATCGGGAAACTATATTGGGATGTTTTATTTTGTACACCTAGTTTAGAGAATTTTTTCCGTTTTTACTTTGTTTGTTTGTTTGAGAACCAGTCGTCATTAATCATAATATTGTTTTAACCTATTGTTATGCACTGTGACACTGCACTTACCTTTTTGGATGGTTGTGCTTAGAGGACTTATTACTGAGGTTACCATATATGGCCCTACCCAAATTTGTGAGAGTGTGTGCTTTCGGATTTCACTCTTGAGAAGGACTCTATCTCCTACGTGGAATGTTAGGGGCAGTATTGTTTTATCGTAATACCCCTTAGGGCGTTTTTGCTGGCGAGAAGATTCTTTCGAGCTGTAGCATACGATTTTTGTAGCTTATACCTTAGTATATGGTTATAGCTTTCAAGTCGTAAATGGGTTCAGGGTCCCGTTTTAAATTTGTTGGGACGTCCGCAGTAAAGCCGTAAATTCAGTCCATTGGGGTCAGTTTTGTACCCTCCTCGTGTACGCGGTTATTGTACATGGCCGCAGCGGTTCGTAGATATTGATCCGTGTTTTGGGATTTTCATCTACGATGGTTCGCAGATACTCTATTAGGGGTCTATGGGCACACTCCAGTGCTCCATTAGACTGGGATGATAAGCTGAAGTTTGTAGCGTTTTTACCCTTAAGAGTTTACATACCCTTTTGAATAGTTCACTTAGCAAATTAGATCCCTGATCAGTAACTATTCTTTTGGGGATACGGAAGCGCGTGACGATTTCGTCGAATAAAATTATTGCTACTGTAATTGCTTCCCCGTTGGGTATGGCATACCATTCGACGAATTTGGTCAAATTATCTTGAAATGTCAGGATATATTTGTTACCTATGGCGGTTTCCTCCAAAGGGCTCAAATGTGCAGGTAAACCTTGTCAAATGGTTGCTCTGCTATGTCCATTATCACCATTGGCATTCGGAATTGATGGGATGCCTTCATCGTTGGCATTTAGTGCATTTTTTAACGTACCTTTTGATGTCGCTAAGCATGTGTTTCCACCAATACTTGCGTATTATCCCCTTATAAGTTTTTACTATACATTGGTGGCCACCGAAGGGATAATCGTGATAGTCTCTTAAGATCGTTAATATCTCCTGGGGGCTCGTAATTATTTCCGGTTTGTTATTTCTACTTATTACTGGCGGTATTTCTTTAAGCGGATCTGGCGTTTTTTCTTCCGCCTCTGGGGATTGAATTTCTTCCGGCACTTAAAGCGCTTTCCGCTACAGCGGTTTTGCGCTGTTTCTCTGCTTTTGTTCTTCTCTTGGGGCCCTTTGGTTTTGAGCCCTTGTCACAACATTGCATTTGATGGTTCTATGCTTCTGCGTTTCTGAAGGATTACTTTCATCCTCATCTGACTCCATTTGATGGTGGACTAAAGCTTTTACCGTGTGGGTTTTCTTTGTGTCTTCAGGGACTCCCTAGGGAATGCGACTCAGAGCGTCTGCATTTGTGTTGCACTTCCCCGGCTTGTATTCGATGCGATAATCGAATTCGGAAGCTTTGTGGTGAAACCTCACCAAACGGCAAGTTGGGACTTTGACATTAAAGACTCCTTTTAGTGGTTTATGACCAGTATAGACCATGAACTTGCGTTCCTGGAGGTAGCATCTAAAATTTCTTGTGGCCCAAACTATAGCCATTAACTCATTTTCTATGGTGGAGTAAATCTTTTCGGCCTTATTTAGTGTTCGACTGGCATAGGCTATTGGTTGATACTTTCCCACTTCCCCTTGTGAAAGTACCGCACCTACGGCCTCACTACTTGCGTCCGTCGTCAAGTTGAATGGTTGGGAAAAGTCAGGGTAGATTAAAAGGGGAAGTGTTATTAAAGCTAGTTTAATAGCTTGAAAATCTTCCTGACATTTATCCGTCCAAATAAATTTAACATCCTTTCGGAGTAAATTTGTAATTGGACGAACTATCCTTGAGAAGTCGGGTATAAATTTTCTGTAATAGTTGGCAAGTCCCAAAAGGGATTGGACTTGCCTTACTGTGCGGGGAACAGGGAAGGTCTGAACGCAGACCATTTTACTGGGGCCTGATAGTATCCCTTGACTAGAACATTTGTGCCCAAGGTAGACAACTTCTTTTCTCAAGAACTGTCACTTTTCGGTCTGCAGTTTGAGATTGTTTTCTGGTAGTTTATCAAACACGTTACGCAGTTTTATGTTGTGATCATTGAGGTTCATACCATAGATGACTATGTCATCCAGATACACGAAGCACTCCAGCCCCAGTAAGCCTGTTAGAACGAAATTCATGAGGCGTTGATAGGTTGCCGGGCTCCTTTAAGCCCGAACGGCATGCGCTTAAACTCATAGCGCCCATAACTCGTACTGAAGGCTGTTTTGTGCCGATCTTTTGGGTTGACTAGCACTTGATAATGCCCGATGGCCAAATCGAGAGTAGTGAAATACCATGCGTGACCTAATGGGTCGAGGATATCCTAGATTCGGGGAAGTGGAAATGCGTCGCCTAAAGTCTTTTCGTTTAATTTTCGAAAATCGACTACGACCCGCCATCTTTTACCGCCATCTGGTCCCGCTTTTTTGGGACTACCAAGAGAGGCGAATTCCACGGACTTTTACTGGGCTCGACTATACCGCTGTCCAATATTTCTCGTAGCTGCTTATTTATAACGTTCCTCTGGGTTTCTGGTAAACTATACATTTTCTGATTAATGCGTGTCTGATCTTGAACCAAGGGAATGTGGTGTGTTATTGCGTTTGTGTAGGTGAGTTTATCACACTTTAGTTAAAATTTGTCCTTATATTCATTGCACAACTGAAAAATAGTGTTTTTCCTCGTTATTTAGGCTTTCTTCCAGGCCAAGTTCGTTTTCTAGCTGGATCGTACGAGGATCATAATCTGGGTAGCGATATCTAACATTTTGCAACGTAGCTGTGCTTTCGTTTTTATTAAAAATTTCCCTGTCTTTCTTTCGTTTTCTCACTCCCCGAGGTCCATAGACTCTGCCCTCCTTCTTTGTAGTCCCTTTTTGCGACGGCAGGCTCCTATTCACCTTGAGCTCTGTTGACTCAGGTTTCGTTAGGTCTTTATGTTCGTCTTGGAAAACTTAGTGTTCTATTTGGACGCTCCACATTGCAGTGTTTAGCTAGGAAGTCGTTTCCTAGCAGCCCATCATCGGAAAGACCGGGTAAATTTTTCACAACTTGGAATTGACAAGGTATTTTATTTTTAAAATTGAAGTTTCCTTGACAATTTCCTATGGTCCTTCCGGTACCGAATGGAGTCTGTAATGCAATTGTTTCATCTGTATTTACTGTATCGAAATTTTTCAGTGCCCTTTTTCTTAATCAAACTAAACTCAGCGCCTGTATCCACTACTAATTTGGTTTGGCCGTGTAGGCCTATGTCTAACGGAAGTTTGACGGTAGGGTTACAAGGTTCGGCGGCTGAGTGGACCCTTGAAATTTTGCGTTTGGGTTTAGAGTAGAGCCGGGGAGTTTTGGGTCGACTGGCTGTCGTTTCCCTGGACTCTCGGCTTCCCATTTATTTTTATATTGGCATGACTTCAGGTCATGTCCAATACGACCACAAAAATTACATTTCCCTTGAACACGATACACTCGCTGATTGCTGGGTTTTAATTCAGGTGGAGCTCCATTATTGGAAAAATCTCTATTAAGCTGATTGGGAATGGCGATTTTGCGTCTACAATCTCGCACATCATGGTTATACATCCTACAGTTTACACAGTAGGGCGTGTTCTTTCTTTTTAGGCATTCTAAATAAGTATGGCATCTTAATTTACAGAAACTACAATTGATTTTACTCAAAATTTTATCGCTATTTCTTTCATTTGAATTTATTTGGTTCACACTTTGGCTTATCTGCCTTTCACTTGATGTTGAATGTGTAAAATGTGTAAAGTGTATAGGCCGTGGATGTAATATACTATTTGGCTGACT
Source organism: Dioctria linearis (assembly GCA_963930735.1). NCBI lineage: Eukaryota > Metazoa > Arthropoda > Insecta > Diptera > Asilidae > Dioctria > Dioctria linearis. Next base: position 15,919 of record CAWVNZ010003063.1, read on the forward strand.
ATAGGGCCATAGCCCCTTTCCAGGTTGGGTCATGTTTAAACTATCCGGATTGATTGGTGGCAGATAGGTTGTTTATACTTGGGCCGGGTTATTCAGAGAGACATTTTGATTAAGTGGTACCGGAAATTTCAGGTACAGAGCGCTCTGTTGGAGCCGTGCCATGCCTAGTACATTTTGGGTGAATTCATCTAGCGTTCCATCACCTATCGTCAACAGATATTGGTACAAGTGAGGGTTCACTACACCGGTTTTCATCGCACTTTTAGCTAAATCCTCCAACTGGGATTTTACTGGTGGTGCTGCTGTGGCACCATATTTTGAGTCAGCCGCTTCTTTACACAAATTTAACGTTTGCTTTAAACATGCTGTGAAGGCTGATAATGTTTCGAGAGGGAGCTGACGCGTAGTTATCAATTTATTACCATTTCCTGGTATATCTCACGGGGGAGGTACGCCCTGTTTAGATATTCCTCTACCACTCTGAATGTCGTAGGAATATCTGAGGTGAACAGCTGATATGCCTCACCTTGAAGTCTATTTGGGGAGAATTTGTAGAAAAAGAGTTTGTTCTTAGGCCGCCAAGCACTGCGTTACTGGCCTGCAACAACCCAAAAATGCCTGTAGTTCCAGGCTTAACTTAGGACTTGGCTCACCTGAAAACTAAGGAACCAATTGCGTCGCTAATTTTGCTACTTTTATATAGTCTGTCATGTCGACTTTCAAATTTTTCTGCAGCTTGGATCTAAATACTGTATTTTCTAAAGAGGTTTCACCAAAACTATTGTCGCTACTGCTGGTTTCCAGAAAGGAGCCGCCCAGCCAGTTTAGGGTAATTTCAGTTGCCGAGGACTCAAAATCGGGTTCACTATTATTTTCTAGTGCCTCTCGAATTTTTCTGTTTCTTTTTAAAATGCTCGATTTTTTCGAGTCTCTTCTTTCTAAGAAGCAGCTATGAATAACAGAAATTCCTGCAGACTCTCGAACTCAGTTTCTAAATTTTGTAAATAAAAATTTAAATCTAAATTTGTACTAGGCCTTACTTGTTTGAGATCGGTTAGCACCGTCCCACTTTTTAATTTGGCTCTTGATGGGATGTCTCCTGCTTGTGCTGAAGATTGCCCGGGATTAAAAATTGTTCCGTCAACTGCTTCCTTCGAGATTGGGTTGCCTCCTTCGAGCCAGGGCGGAATTTCCTTTTCGTCGCCCGGCAAGGAAGATTGTTGATTTCCTGGGTTGCTTCCGGCTAGCCGGGACGGGTTGTCCCATGAGTCGTCCGGTGGGGAAGTTTGAGGATTTCTTGGTACCGGGTTGTCTTTATGATCGCCCGTCTGGTCGTCTGCTGGTACTGGTGTTGTCTTTAGTTCCTGCTTCTGCGGAGGTCGTTGTTCCTGGGTCGTCTGCTGGACTTCCTTGTGGCTAGGTTCCTTGTGCTAAGGTTACATGACCTTTCAAGTCCCGGGGAGGGTTGGAGCCCACAAATATCCCGCGTTGGTGCTTTGCACTTTGCTGAGGGGGTGCCTGCTTACTTGCCTGGAGCAGAGTCAGTTAAAGCTGTACTACCCCGAGCGTTGGAGGTGACCAAAATCGAATGCCCCCGAAGCCAGACTTAGCTCCGAGTTGAAGGGTAGGATGTCTTGCCCGGTACTAGTTCTAGGTCTTGCCTCTTTGCTGTTCGTGGAGGATCAATGGTTTTCAAGAACTTATGTTCTTGTAAAGTAGCGTGTTCCCCATACGCTACCCTTTTCTTTCCCTTCTTCATTCTTTTTAATTTGTCGGCCTCTCTACCTTCTGTAGAGAAACCCCCCGCAGGGTACCTGCAAAGGGGTGTAAAAGTACATATCTTTGAGAAGTAGCCCTATGCTATTTCTCCATGTAAACAAAACCCTGAAACAAATAAAGTCATACATTTTTGAGAAGAAGCACTACGCTTTCTCTCCATATTTTATCAATCCTGCAAATAAAAGAAAAAAAAATCCCAAAAGAAAACATATCTTTACATACCCGCATACAAGTCCAGATCTAAAAAACAACGAAAAAGAAAAAAATAATAAATCACTTTCAAACAAAAAAACTCTAAATTGTGCAAAAACGAGCACAAATCTTTCAGTCGAAACTTCTCGCTAGTCAGCTACAATTCCAAGAACGAAACTGTAATTCGCCTAGCTGTAATACATCGCGTGATACACCACGCCATGTATTTCAGCAGGCCCGCCGAGAATTCCTAGAAAATTCTCACACACACTCCTACATATGGCCTGCAGTACAGTCGCTAGCAATCGGTTTGGAATTTGAGCTGTGTGCGACTGGACGAGAATGGTGGTCGTCTGCCGGTGGTTGACTGGGGTTGAAAAGGGAATCAAGGGATTCAGTGCGCGGTAGTGGGACAGTCGAGATTTAGTTGTTGTACATGAACGCCGGTGTAAAATTCGTCGCGCTTTTCTTGCTTTGCCGTTTTTTTTGGATTTTCTTTTTTGGAAAGTTTTTGTCTGTTAAATCGTGGTTAGTTGATGTACGCGGGGGAGAGTCGATCGAGGAATTGAAAGGCGTGGTTGTGAAAAGCGCATGTCGACCGACCTGCGCTGTCGTGTTAAAGTTTCAGTTGCGGATATTCACATTCTTACTGAAAATTGTAGAGGAAATTGATATAAGTGCTTACCTGTTAATTTCAGTGGTGAACATTAATATTTCCTCCTGAAAATAAAAGGAAATTTATTTAGTTAGTCGAAAAGTGCAATATTATCTTCATGCGCCATAAGCGTGCTTAGCTGTGTTAGTTGCAGTTGCGGACATCAACATTTCTTCCTGAAGTAGAAGGAAATTCATTTAATTAGTGGAAAAGTGCAACATGATTTAAGGTTTGCTTACCTGCATTCAATTCCAATCGGTGATATTAGCATTTCTTCCTGAAAGTAAAAGGAAAATTATTTAATTAGTGAAAAAAACGCAAAAATGATTTAAGTGAAAAAGCGCAACATGGTTTGAGAATCGCTCACTTGCATTTAATTTCAATCGCTGGTATTGTCATTCCTTTCTGGAAATATTAGGGAAATTTAGTTAATTTGTGGAAAAGTGCGAGATGATGTAAGGTTCGCTTACCTGCAGTTAGTTTCAATTGTTGACATTCCTGCAAATATAAAGGAAACTTATTCCACTAGTGAAAAGGTCAAGGTTCGTATACCTGCGCTTAGTTTCAATGGCTGACATCTGCATTTCTTCCTGAAAATTTAAAGGAAATTTATGTAATTAGAGGGAAAGTGCAACGTGATTCTCAAAGTGTGCTTACCTGCATTCATATCAAGTGTGAAGCACGTACAGGCTCTGGTATGTATATATATCCACATTAGTTATGATCTTAATCAGATAAGCTCCACTAATCTTAAGCCAGTTAGCAGGGATTAGTCTTAGTACTACGTTAGTTAATAAAGCAAGTGTAAAGAGGCATAGAGGCGAAAAGTCAAAAGAAAAGCGCAGAATTAATTAAGAAAAAAAAGGAATTTAATAAAGAAGAAGTAATTAAAATCACGAAGAAGTTCAATTACCTGCGTGTCTCCTTCGTTTCATCCTTGGTTTCGTTCCTCTTATTTTGCAGCACACTATAGGTAATAGGAAAAAATGAGTAAATGGATACCGCAACCTGGAGGGTGGAGGCTGGCGTTGCAACAAGGTTAGGTAATTCCGTAAAATACACACACACAGATGGGGCTAAGCATATCAGTACGGCTTTGGTGGCCTAGGCAGGGTGGATGGGGCGATTATGCCCAATATTACCCAAAGATTGAGTCTCAACATCATCAGAGACTCTCACTCGCTCTCTCTCTCATCCGGCGTTGAACGTTCTCCGGGTGTTAATATCAGGGTCCTGCGTTGACGATGCTTCCACTGTTCTTGTTATTTGCTTACTAAATTCAAATTAAATAAATTTTCTTCCATCTAGGATTCTAGGTTTCACCAGGAGGAGGAAGCTTTTCTAGATCTCATTCCTTTTTTTTATCTGTCCGTCTGTCCGTAGTCTCACCTGTAATTCCGGTTTTCTTTTACTATCCGTCCGTCTGTCTGATCAGTTATTCTGTCGATTATGCACAGCTCAACAAGCATTGAAGGGATGTGTGTGGCAAGAACCACCCTAAGCCGGCTGATCGCTAGCGGCATACTCGCTGTGCAGCCACCCACACATATCCTGGATATGGTTTTGTAGCAGAAACGTGTCGGATGGTGTATGTATCTACATTCAGGTACAAGTGGATGTAGGTAGATCCGTCGGCGGACAAGCTTTGCTGTTACAAATTTCGCCCAATCTAGTTTTTTTTTTTGTATTTAGTCAAGCTTCTCTTGACTAAATTTTAATTACTATTGTCGAAAATCATTTTAGGTAAAACTTTGACTTACATTACATTTTCCTTTGGTTTATTTCTGGTCGGTCATTTGTCGTTAGAAATGGCGCTAAAACTTTGGTTCCCCCCCCCCCCCTTTGGTCAAGCTTCTCTGGACTATAGTGCAAATACTATTTCAATGATTTTTCCTGGTTGCCCATCTGTTGTTAGAAATGGCGCCCAACGTAGGATTTTTTCTGGCCTTTAGTCAAGCTTCTTGCGTTATTGAGTTGAGAGCCTACTCGTGCATATATCTTGGAATACTTGCTTATAAACTATACACGTTCTGATGTAATGAGATAAAGAAAAACATAAAATCAAAGCATCAGCAGTCACGGGACGAGATCACTAAGTATTTATGCTAATGCTTTGCAAGGAGAGCGCACAAGAATTATTAATTATTCGAAGTATGAATTCGACATGTTTTATTAACTGCAAACTGAACTGTATCTCTTTTTTGTGTTGATTTTTCGATTGTGAATGTATTACAATTTCTTATGTATGAACTGGTTTAATGGCCAGAAAACAATGAAACTAAATTACATACGCGTTTAATTTAAATACTTCTTTCTTACTTTGCTAGAATGAAAATATAAAATTACATGTTCTCTTACCTGTCCTGTACCACCTGGGACCGAAGACCCAAGCGCTTCACTGCTGTTCTTAATTAGCCCTTTAGGAGGTTTGCTAAATGATGGGCGAAGAAGTTTTTTGAAGGTGTCTTTCAAAAGCTTTAATGAGCTTTTCGAATAATCATCGCAGTGGTTCTTGCTTAATTTCATAAAAGATCTTCAAGACTTCTCCCTGAGAACATTAGTAAGGGGCTAGCTATTTCTCAGTGATATTAAATTTTATTGAGTTGATTAAATAAGCCAATATTCTCAATTTTATTCTTACTTTATATCAAGAACTTGAGCAGATTACTTCTAATCACCTTTACTAATTCTTTTTCTTTTAACTTTAAATATTCTTCCGAAATCTAATTCATCGTTTACTAATTCTTTTTCTTTTAACTTTAAATATTCTAATCCGCGCCGTGTCGTACTTGTTGAGTACAAAAATCGAATTCTCTGCTTGATCCTTGTTCTCGTGATCAAGCCCCGCCGTTCAGGGTGTAACGTGCATAGTCTGCATTTCCACCCTGAGAAAATTTCAACTTTTGTTCTTGACTTGATTAAACTTGGACAGGAATATCTTGACAGACGGTGGCTTAACAAAAATTTAATTCTATCCTTTAATAAACATTAGCCACCGTCCCGTCGTTTGAAAATTGCGGCGTTCGTATACATGTAATGTACTTGTGCTGCGCGACTTTCTTATCGTGAAATTCTTTGGCGTAATATTTGTGAGAGAATAGGTGAAGGAACTACTGATGCTGCTTTTTTCGCGTATTTTTCTGATAAGCCAACCAAGTTTTTTAGCATGGTTAGCTTATGAAAATTTTCTAAATACATTTACCAGGTTAGATGGTGTTACCTTTGCGTGTGTGTGTGTATACACAACAACATTACATTAATTTTAATCGATAATCTACATATAGGAACTCTACATGACGGTCCATCATTGGTTCTTAGCACTGGTCGAGATAGATTTTGGATCATAGATGCACGACGCCGTATTACTAGCACACTGCACAAATGCATTAGATATTTAATTAATGGAAATTTACCGACTTCCCGAGTTAATATAACGAAGTCATTTATGAAAGCAGGAATTGATTATGCCGGAAATGTAATTATAAAATCATCAAATCTACGCAACGCAAAATTACAGATGGCATATTTTTTCATCTTTATCTGTATGGCCACGAAGACTGTGAATACCGAGTTGGTGTTAGATCTCACATCCGAAGTATTGCTCGCCGTATTAAATAGATTTGTGGCTAGAAGAGGATTATGTAGTGACATATATTCAGATTGTGGCACCAAGTTCATTGGTGGAAAGTCTATTTTAGAAAAAAAGACTTGTGAGAATCACTTCACGATGCAACTCCGTACCAGCACAATATCTTGCTTCCAAGCAAGTCAATTGGCATTTCAATCCTCCAGCCTCTCCACACTTTGGAGGGATATCGTAAGCTGGAGTGAAATCGATAAAGCATCAGTTATGACGCGCATTACAACAATCCAAGTGCACAAAAATATTCTACGGTCCTGGCTCAGGTGGAAGCATGTCTAAATTCTAGACCGCTATGCTATGTGAGAAATCATCAGAGGATTTACTTATCCTCACACCGGGACAGTTCTTGATTTGTCAAGCACTTAATGCCGTTCCAGAGCCAGACTACACTAACGAAGCGGTAGTACCATCCAAACGATGGAAATGCACACAGCAATTATATAAACAATTTTGGGATAAATGGTCAAGGGATTACCTTAACCAACTTCAAAATCGGTCTAAATGGTACACAAGATAACCTAACCTTCAGATTGGAAATGTTGTCCTGGTCAAACGCAATCACATGCCACCCACTAGTTGGGCAATGGGCAAGTGAAACCAGGTGCAGAAGAGCTGGTACGGGTAGGTAAAGTCAAAACGCAAAACGGTAGCTTTCTACGACTAATTGCCAAAAGTAGTCCTCTACCACTAGCAATAGATTAGCCTGTACTTTGTGTCGCCATGTGACTGTCCATCTATGTGTTACTGTTGGCTGAAGGTTGGTTTTCATTCATTTGCACTAGGGTGACAAGCTATTATTTTAGATGGCATTTTACTTACGAAGAGGACGATACGCTTCATATTTTAGAAGATAAACAGTTCAGCCCACCAGGAAGTCCAGAACTTAAGAAGCTTCGTGAACCAGAGTGTGATGTTTTCGGCATGCCTCGACCAGAATTGTCCCATGAACTAGTTCCACGCGACAGAGGAGAACCATCAACGACCCAAGCAATGAAAAGTCAACCAACCAGGGTGACAAACCCACCCTTTGTAGGCCCGACTCACTACACGGATGAACATCCAGAATAGACAGCAGTCGTCAATCGTACTCGCATTTCCGACTTGATAAGGCTTCTGCTGACCACAAACATCGAGGAATGCGAAATGAGATCGAATAACACCTTTCAAAGATTCCGAACCCGAGAATGCATGGACATTTTCTTGCCACGATACGTGTTGCAGCGCATCAATGTCAGGGAAATACAACAGCGCCGAAACCGGAGAAAATTCATTAATTTACCAGACAAATATCAGGTCCGACCAAAAGTCAACAAGGATGGAAAGTTGACCATCCATCATTACCATGAAAGGAATATTCGCTTTGGTTGAACAAACGGTACAACGGGGGGAGTATGTTGAGCACAGCTGAAAATTAACGGAATCGATTAATATTTAAAAAAACAGAGTACTTAATACTTCTCTGTAAATCATCCAGTCCAATGTCCTCAGATGCTCCTCCGAACGACAGGAAATGATCTGGAAAGAAAAGAAAGATACATTAGTTTAAAAGAACTCACAATAAAGGAAAATTATAGGAAAACTATAAATGGAAGGAAATTACTTGAAGGCTGCCAAGGAAAAGAATTTCTTGGCAGTACAACACCAATAAAATATAAATGTAAACATGCTAATTTCTTCACGAAATTCATACCTTCTGCATAATAATCATTTTCAAAATAGGAAAGTAGATTTAGATATGCAAAATACATGAACTCGCAGCATGTACATGCACTAGTATTAACAAATTTAACATTTTTTGTCAATATGGACATGTCAAAAAACACTTTCACAACGTGAATAATTTTGCATAATTTTCATACATTATGCTAAATATTTACGCTGTATACAGTAATAAACATATAAACAGGAATAAAATATGCTTACCTGGATAAATAATCCACCAAGTTCGTCGAAAAGCACTAAACGAACACATCACTTTTGCACTTGAATACCGCAAATACTTGTGTCAAACTGATGGCGTAAATAGTCAGTTTCCCTAATTCGACGACGCGCAATCTGTTTGTGAGGCCTAAAAGGTGAGAAATTCACCAGGTAAACCAATATTCGCGAAAAAAGATAATATTAATTCCCATAATGAGTGGGAAAGAGAACGATGTAGGAACGAGACAGAAGAAATTAGAGAGAAAGTTTACGTTCCATATTGGAAATCGACATAACTTCGTAGGGAGCCGCCATATTGATATTTTTGCGAAAAATTAAAATATTTAAGCAAATCAATAAGGAAAATTCATGGATAAAGTAAAATAAATTAGATGACATACTTTAGCTTATTTTGACATAATTTCACTAGGTGGGCAAGCACGAACAGTATGTGGAATTTCCATTTTTTGTGTGGAATCTATGATAAAATGGGGCACGGACACAATAAAAGCGCAGTGCTCTCTAAGATCATTTTTATTCAGTTGATCGTGATTACACATGCCATTCGGGTATAATGTCACAGTGATTTTAATAAGTGCAATACAAGTGAAATTCAGAAAAATGCAGTACCATAAATAAACGTACCAGCAAGGTACACTATTTTCATGCTACAAATTTAAGGGTATTTTAGGAAGTTTCTGTGGTGAACAATTGTGGTTTTGGTGATCAGAATTTCAGGATAAATATTAAAACTCTTTTCTGAAATAAATTTAATTTATTGGTGGAAGCATATATTTTAGATTTAGGTTTGTCCACATAACGGCTAAACTCATGCTCGGTTTGCATATTTAGCGTTTCATGTGGAGAAACAAAGTAATTTTAATTAGTCTTAAGTGTGAAGAAAAGTGAAGTGATTAATAATTATTAAATTAAAGGAGAGTGAATTTACAAAACTTAACGCAATGAGGTATAAGATTGAGTACGTATCACGCTACGACACCTCAAGCATACATACCAGCAGATTAAATTAATAATAGAATAAGCATAGTGTGATTAGACAATAAAGTTCAAATTAAAGAATTTGACATTGAGTAATGAAGAAATTGTTTAATAAAGTAGCAGTAAACACAAGCACACAAGTCTTGTAATTTTAACACACCGCTACACTAACTCACCCAAAATGCCGTAATATTGTTGTGGTGCTCACTTACAGCTACATTACAAAACACGGATTCTGTGACGCTTCACAGAAGGGATATGCCGCAGTCATATACTCACGCTCGATAGATCTTTTCGGACACACACGTACTACGCTTTTAACCTCGACAACCAGGGTCAATCCTCTTAAACGGAAGTTGCTGAAATCTACAATCGCAATGCTAGTATTTGAATCAACCGCTGTGCACGCATTGTCTAATTCTGAAATTCTGTTGGCCTGGATATCAAAAAATCCAAATACTTTGCACATTTTCATAGCAAACAGAATATCCGAAATACAGTAAACGTTTCCCACAAGCATCTGCAGGCATGTGTCATCAACCGAAAACCCTGCCGACATTGCGTCTAGAGGAAACTTGCCTAGCAAGCTAGTTTCACACAACACACGGTGTAGAGGCCCACTTTGGTTAAACCGTTTAAGCCGTTCTTTTGATTTCATATTTTGTTGATTTTACTTTACTTTTATACAGTTCTTCTAATATTTCTACAATTTATTTCATTTTGTTTGTTTCATTAGTTAGCTTTTCTATCTATACAATTCAATTAAAAAAAATATATATACATATATAAAAATTAATTTTGTTGTATTTAGTAAAAATTACAGTTATTATCTTAACTTCATACACTTTGTTTGAAAATATAACTGTTTTTTAAATTTTAAACATTACTTTTTGCTTCAATTCAGATCTAGTTGTATGGTTTACGGAGAAAACGTCTGGGTTTAAAACAAATGCTGGTTTTAGTCTGTCAATATTTATTTGTTCTTACTTCCCATTTATGAGAATCTTCAAAAATTTTGCTTTCCATGTTACAACTTTATAAGACCCTATGTAATGTGGGTTCAGACATCCTTTATTAACCATTTCTTTTACAAATATGTGCGAGCATTTATGTATATTTCTTGAGGTACAAAAATATTACTTTGCTTTCGTACTCGTGTGCTTTGAGGTCTGATTTTCAAAATAGATTCTTGAAGTTCTTTTGCGAGAGGGGCAGTAATTTTCAATTCCACTGGGGGTGTAGTTTGTAACTAATTCACCCGGCAATCGTAAAGGTTGACCATACAGTAGTTGGTCTGGTGATGCTTCTAAATGTGCCATTAAAGCCGATCTAATGCCTAATAGGATCCAAGGTAAATTACGATACCAATTCTTGGATCATTAGTGGCTCGGATTGCGGCCTTTAATTGTCGATGGAACCTTTCGATTGAACCATTTGATTGAGGATGGTATGTAGTTGTTCTTATTCGGTGGTTTCCAAGGATGTTCGAAAGTTCTTTGAACAATGCGGACTCGAATTGAGTTCCTTGATCGGTTGTTATAGTTTTGGGTACTCCATATTTTGCGATCCAGTGGTGAAGGAAAGCGTTAACAACGGTGGTTGCATGAATTGTTCTAAGTGGGATAGCCTCAGGCCAGTGGGAAAAGCGGTATTTTATGGTTAAAAGATAGCTGTGTCCATTAGAGAGTGACAAAGGTCCTATTATGTCCATATGAAAATGCTCGAATCTCCAGTTAGGAACGCTGAAAATTCCGTGAGTTGATATTATGTGTCTATTTACTTTGCTTTCTGGCAAGCGATGCATGTCTTTGACCATGCATTTACATCCTTATTTATATTAGACCAGAAGTATTTCGAAGTGATTAGTTTTCCTGTTGCTCTAATGCCCGGATTGGATAGATTATGCATTGTGTCAAATATGGTTCGACGAAGAGCTTCGGGGATATATGGTCTATTGCTTCCTGGAGCAGTTTCACACCATATTTCTTTTTCTTGAAAGGGGACAAAAATATTTTTAAGTGTGTTATTGTGATTGTGTGGATTTTTTTCTAATTTAGCAAGAATTTCTTTCAATTCAGAATCTTTATCTTGTTCTAAGAGCAACGTTGGAATGTCAATTTTGGTATGATGGCTTATTGTGTCAATGTGTGCTCTTGAAAGGGTTCAGAAACAATGTTATGAGACCCTTTTACATATCGAATATAGTTTGTGAATTGCGAAATATAATCGAGATGGTTAGTTTGGCGAGGGGACTTGTGTGATTTGGAGAGAAGTGCGTTAGTTAGAGGCTTATGGTCTGTGTACACCGTAAAATCTTTTCCTTCCACAAAGTATTTGAAACGCTTAATGGCCAGGTAAATGGCTAGAAGTTCCCTGTCAAAAGCTGAATATTTTTTCTCTGTTGGTTGCAGCCTTTTTGAAAAGAAGCTAAGAGGTTGCCATTGCCCTGCATTGTATTGTTGCAGGACAGCGCCTGTGGCATCGCTGGAGGCATCTACCCAGAGACTAGCTTTTGCATTAGGACCTGGGTGAACCAGTAATGTGCAGTTTTCTAGAAACCTTTTAATTTTATCAAAAGCATTGTTATGAATATCGGACCATTTAAATACCATCTTGGAATTTTTCTTTGAGTTTGAATGTTTAAGTAGATCATATAGGGGTGAAGCGAGTTTTGCTATATTTGGTATGAAGCGGTGATAAAAATTTATCATTCCTAAGAAACGCTGTAGTTTCTTAAGGGTTGCGGGTGAAGGAAAGTCCTTTATAGCTTGAATCTTAGAGTCAGAAGGAGAAGTGCCTTCTCCTGTGATCTTATGCCCTAGAAAGTCTAACTCTCTAATTCCAAAAATACATTTTGTAGTATTAACATTTATCCCATATTTATCTAATCTCGAAAATAGCAAACGTAGATGCTCTTTATGTTCTTCTTGAGACTTACTTCCAGCCAGAATGTCGTCGACATATGCGAAAATAAAATCTAGTCCTTCTAACACCTCGTTAATGAAACGTTGGAAGGTTTGTGCCCCATTCGTAAAGACCGAAGGGAGTTATGACCGCAGTTTTGTATACATCTTCAGGAGCAACTGGGATCTGGTGATATGCCCTGATAAGATCGATTTTGGAAAATATTTTGCAGTCATGAAGGTTAATAGTGCAGTCATGAATGTTGGGTAATGGGTCGTTATCGAATATTGTAGTCGCGTTTAAATGGCGATAGTCGCCGCAGGGTCTCCAATCTGATGATCCCTTTTTGGGAACCATGTGCAAAGGTGAAGCAACCGAGGATGAAGAAGGGCGGCATATACTTAATCTGACCATTGTCTCAAACTCATTTTCTGCTATTTTAAATTTTTCGGGGTTCAATCTGCGTGCACGTGCAGATGGAAGAGTACTATTTGTGCTAATGTGGTGAAAAACATTATGATTGATGGTTGCCTTGATGGGGCTTTTAGGTTAGGAAAATCATTCAGTATTGAACCGTACTCGTCCTGCAGAGTGTATAGTTTTGGAGAACATGTCTTTACCGCGCGCAATGTGCAATTGACGGAGAGCAAAGTTTTTCTATCTACGAGCTTTTTGTGTCGCTGATTAATTAACAAATCAAATTTGTAAAGCAAATCTGCACCGAGAATCGCGTGATCAACAGCGGCGATGAAGAAAATGTGGTCAAAACAGCGGCGTAAATTGAGGTTCAAATTTAACTACTTGAGTCCAAAAGTTGATATAGGTGTACCGTTTACGGATACTAACTTATAATCCGTCACGCATGCGTGTCTAAGGTAGGTCCTTTTGGGAACTATGTAAATTTCCTCACCGGTGTCAATTAAAAAATATATTTTTGAATTTTCATCCAAGACAAATAGGCGGCGAGAAGTGTTGCTTAACTTCGGTGCCGCGAACGAAGGAGCTATGTTCAGTTTTTTGGCATATCTTTGTTGCCTAATTTATTTTTGCAGCGAGGTATGCATTTTTTGGCTTTATTGCCATATCTTTTATGGTATCAACATATATCTTCTGATACCCTTGGATGCGAATACGACCTGTGATGTGAACGATTTCTAGAAAACCTCCTTGGTTCGTGCTTAGACTCTCTGGTCTCCAAACGACTAATACGATCAGTCAAATATTTAACCAAAAGAGTCATGTTACCCAAGGCATCATTCCGAGGATTAGTTGACTCGCGACAGATGGCGGAAACTTTTTGGATTGATGTTGAATCATAAATCCTATCTGGTAACGCAAAATTTTCTTCCTGGTTATGTAAGTCTTCAATGGCTACTGTGCATGTTTTAATTGAAGAAGGAAGTTTATTTAACCGCAATTTTTGGAGTAAAGGCTTATTAACAAGGCTATTACCGCCAGCCAGGGACTCCATATGTCGGAAAAGCTCGAAGGCTTATAGTCACCTAGTTTGATTTTGTGGAGCAACTCGTCCAGTCGTCGCTCTTCCGAGTCTCTACCTCTATTGAGAAGCAATGCTTTTAGATTCTCATACTTTTCTTGTTGTGGGGGATTTAATAAGGCGTCTGCTACTAATTCCATTGTTTCTGCGGACAGGGAAGATACTAGATAATCGTATTTTGTGTTGGATGAAGTTATACCTTTCACACGAAATTGGGTTTCGATCTGTAAGAACCAGAGATCTGGTCTATTGTTCCAGAATGGAGGTATTTTCAAAGTAGCTACATATTGGATTAAATTGTTACTGTCAAGTGTTTGTGAAATGCTACCACTCGGCATATCGTTATTGGTATTTTGAGCAACCATATTTTTTGCACTATCTGTACCACCCGTATTTGTATTAGATTTGGTGTCGTTTCCCATTATTATTTATTAAAAGAATTTTAAATGTAAAGATTTAGTTTTAAAAGAAACTCTTTTTGAATTTATTCAGTACTTAGTTAGTGTTGGTTGTAACAGGGATTTATGTATTGTTTGAAATAATTTTTTTAAATTATCTTAAATTGCTAATCATTTAGTATTTTATGAATTAAAAAAAAATGCCTTTGTTACTCACTGAGAAATGAAAATGAAATTTACTGCCTTTTGTTGCGAGTGATGAATAATGTGTTGCATGTTGTATGTATGTATCGTCAGCACTTGTTGTAAACCCAATGAGTTCTCAAGTTTACACTTTTAATTTTTTATAATTTTTAAAGAAAATCTCTAAGAGAAAAAAATCTGTATATATTACAAATTACTTGAATTTCTAATTGACAAATTATCTTTTGTTGACTTCTGGTATACATATATGTATGTATGTACATATGCCTGCTTGTAGAAACGTGAACCGAATTGGTAGAAATGAATATCAATTAAATCCCAATAAAAGTTGTTATCATCCAAGGGTGAAATTTGTCCACAGAGTGCAGAAGATTATTATTTTTCAGTTTTTTATGTGATTTGCGATGATTGCCCGTTGTCCATTGGAATATATAATCGTCTTTGAAAGCGAGATTTCTGCAGATAATGTGTTTTTATATCCGAAATTTGCCAGCAGAACTGCGTTTTGTTGAATTTGTGATATGATGCTGTTGATAATCTAAATTTTACTGCAGATGGCCTTGCTTTTGTGGTTCTGATGCACTTTTAGATTTCACGTGGGAAATGAAATCAAGTTGCATCGTCGACACCGTGATAAAATTTGCTTTGTTTTTTATGATTTTTATTAAATACTCGGGGTCACCATTTATTTAGGCAATGTTTCTTTAACAAATACCAATTGGGTAATTCAATTTAATTTAATTATTCTAAAACTTAATGCCTGTACATAATAGATTGTTATTATTAACGATGCTAAATTCCCGGGTGTTGTGTCAGAACTGAACTCGGCTCTCTGACCGTACTGAGATAAAAACTAATTTGCCGATAGATGCCGTGACTATCAGTACAGTACAGTACGATAAATAATTTAAAATGAGCAGTGGTAGTGTATGGATTTAATACGCTACAACCATTGAGTCTTGACTGCACTCTAGCCGGATTAACCGGTACTACCAGCATGCTCCGGGATGTGTCATTTGGTCTTGACTGTGCCGTAGGGGCATTGGCCGGTTCTACCAGCGTGCTCCGGTACTACGGTTTTCTTGGATGTGTGTGGATGTGACATTTGGTCTTTACTGCACCCTAACGGAATTAGCTGGTACTACCAGCATGCTCCTGTACTACGGCTTTCTTGGACGTGTGGTACGGTTCTTTTGGATATGTGAAGTTTTTCCCTTCACCTTTGCCCCCACGTGGCAGCATGCTACGGTTTTTGTGCCTACACGTAGAAGTATGCTACGGTTTTTTTGGATGTGTGGTGCGCCTAAAAGTAGGCTTTTATTGTTTTCAAGTGTTGCGCCTGGTTTTGAACTAATATTACTAATAATTAAAGTTAATAGTAGGAAACTTTTATTCATGCCAGTGGATTCCAGAGGGGCGGTATGTGGGGGAATAATAAAGATAGCGAGGGGGGTAGTGAAATTTTCATCAGAAGTCCTCTACGGGCTCTGGTTTTCGAGATATTACCGTATTAATAATTCAAGTTATTTTTTATCATGGAAATGGATTCTTGGCGGTGTGGGGTGGGAGGGGGAACGAAATTTTCATCACTAATCCTCTACGGGCTTTGGTTCTCGGGATATTAGCGACATTTATTTTGGACGCAAACGCCATTACTTGAGTAAGGTATCCTTTCGGCCTTAGCAAAGAAAGCCGTAGTACCAGAGCATGCTGGTAGTACCAGCTAATGCCGTTAGGGTGCAGTCAAGATCAAATAACACATCCACACACATCCAAGAAATCCATAGTACCGGAGTATGCTGGTAGTACCGGCTAATGCCGCTACGGCGCAGTCAAAACCAAATGACACATCCCGTAGCATGCTGGTAGTACCGGTTAATCCCGCTAGAGTGCAGTCAAGACTCAATGGTGCTTCCAAGACATAAACCAGTACAGTCAAGACACACCAGAGCATGCTGTTAGTATCGGCTAATGCCGCTAGGGCGCAGTTGCTGCATAGTACTGAAAGTGATCTCGTATCCCCAAAACTCGAGATGAAAAACTTAATGTCAACTTAGAGGCTACGAGTCCGAAATGAAAAAAAGCGAACTCCAGAAAAAAATTGAAAACCTATGCTATTTCCCTATGCTGAAGAGTGCTGAAAGTAATCTCGTATCCCCAAAGTGATCTCGTATCCCCAAAACTCGAGATGAAAAATGAGCGAACTCCAGAAACAAAATCGAGATCCTATGCTATTTCCCTATGCTGGAGAGCGCTGAAAGTGGTATCGTATCCCCAAAGTGGTCTCGTATCCCCAACATCCAATACACAAACCAATACAGTGAATACACAAACCAATATAGTCAAGACACGAACCAATACAGTCAAGACACAGACCAATACAGTCAAGACACACATACACATTTAGTATGGACTCAATCCGACTAGCGACGGTGGCGCCATCTGTGGCGAAATCCTGGACGCTAAAACAGTGAGCCAGAATGAACATGGAACAACTACTGAGACAGACACCGACACTTTTGGTCATTTGCACAATCGGAAGTTGTTTTGCGATGGGTGAATATGATGCCTTTTAGTGGCTATTATGATGTCAAGAAGGGCTTGTTGGCGGTATTCGACTTCTATTATATGGAGAAGCAGGCTCGATAGGATTTCCTGTCTCAATTGCCTTCTCGACCACAATGTGCAGATTGTTAATCTGGCGGGCTCTTTTTTGTCGTATGTCCATTAACATACCCAGTGGGTTTTGAATCATTTCCAAGGTGATTTTGACAACACAAATCTGTTATTTCTCTCGCTCAGCTAGGGCTTGCGCATTCGATTCATGCTCATCTATCCTGCTGTAGGTCTCCCGCTCATTATTAAATAACAATAATAAATATTAATTTATTTGGCAATGTACCTAAGATTAAAAGATCTTATAACAGTACTAATATCAAGAGGAGGAGAACAAAAGAAAGAAAAGGCTAAAAGAATATAATAATAATCATAAAACTAAAAACTTAAAACTATACAAACTAAGTACTAAAAAATAACAGAGGTAGTAGTCCAATTAATTTATTTAGTAGATGCGTGCACCATTTACCCTAGAAAAAATTAAATTATTAATTAACCTTGAAAAACTTTGCTGGAGCCTTCACTTTGAATATTACTTGGAGGGGAATTCGACTTACGAGCAGCCTAGACCAAGTAAGAATGCTCACAATACTGTGAGATGTGCCTTGCGATAAGAAGGTGAGGATTTCTGGTAGAATGCAACAACTGCAGTATATCATATAAGTAAGCTGGCCTTTTATGAATTATTCATTTTTGTAAGAAAATAAGTTGACGTCCAGCTAGATATGTCTCAAGGGATGTGCCCAGGATTGATGATACATTCGCTGATATGTGAGCGCTACGAGAGAGCTTGTAAATGTATCGAAAACATCATTGAACGCAATTTCAATTTCCTTTGACAAACAGAATAAAGTTTGCCATATATTCAATTCAATTCAATTTATTAATCTTAGGCCATAGTACAATAAGATATGATAATTTATTGCCTGTACCGAACAATATGGCGGAGAAAGACTACTACCAATACTAAAACTAATACTAATAGTAATATATAATTAGAATAGAAAAATAAACAATAAGGAAACATTTGATAGCTAATTCAAAATTAAATTTAATGATATAAAAGAGAAGAGAAAAAAAGAAAAAAAGAAGAAAATGAACAAAGTAAATTGCATTATAAATTGGTAGAAAATTGTAAAACAAGAATTGTTGTAGAAACGAGATCGGAGGCAAAGTTACATATATAGTATGTATATGCGGTTTATGAAGTTAGATTGTCGGGAGGGATATATTGGGTAATAAGCTTCCGAATGACACCCAGCGAGCACGTTCCCTGCAAATCATTAAACGAAGAAGGAGCTCTCCGGAATAGAATGTCTGTGTCGAGGTATCAAAATGTTGACATTTCTCGAAGATTGCATGAATACAAGCTCACTATACAAATAAGTGGGATTTTTTGAGTAAATAAGCTTATGGAGAAACAACAAAGCCTTGCGAACCAAGTGAACATTCAAATAGCAGCCAAGTAGAGTGTACCGATGTGGAGAAACATGGTCAAAGCGTTGGAGCCCGAAAAGAAATTGCGTACAGTCGTTGAAAGTAACATTGATCTTTCTTCGACAGAGTGCGTCTAGATGTGGAAAAATCACGCTGCCACTGGTAAAATAAGGCATGAGTAGAGTTTTGACAAGCTTCAAGCGTAATGACCTTGAGAGGATACTAGCCGATAGCCAGATTCTGCGGAGATCAGTACAAATACGACGTGCAACACTATTGATATGATTACAGCACGTCCTCGAGGCATTGAAATGAACTCCCAGGTTACTCACCGAATCACTATATCGCAATATCTGCGAATCTATAAAGACAGGAGGAAGATCATTAACCTACACAGTCCCTCAAAATATCGCCATCGATTGGGATATATCAGGATTAAGTATCAAATGATTTTCTACGGCCCAAGTTGAAACCCTAACTATTGTGTTGTGGAGGCAATTAAGCTAAACGAAAAACGTGATTTTACAAGTTTATTAAATCTACGTACTAAGGTTACAGTTCAAGGGTTTAAGAGCGACTGTCTAACTAACTTACATATAATATAAACTTCAAAAGTACTAGAATTCATGAACAATATAATAGAATAATGTATCGTTTATTACATTCCTCTAACGCTGGTTTATTTCTTCCGTGTCGTGAATCTCAAAGTCTCGGGTTGTATAATGTTATGATTGGCTTACGCGATCGCATTGACCTGCGAAGTACTTCTTCATTTGTGCTTTCGGTGTCCTGATTTGTATATCCATGTTGCTGACCCCTTGTACAGGATGTTGAAGGTTCTGTTAATCTTTCTTCCAATTTTTCATTGTGATTTCTTTGTGAACTGACATCTGCGAGTCGATTTGTAACCACATAATCCTGAGAGTTTATACCTGGTCTCATTTGGTTTTGGTTGCGTCTATAACAACGTCCCGCATTTTCAATGACGTACATGCGGTATCCAATACTTTGTGTCACTTTTCCCGACATCCATTTTGGTCCATGTTTTGAAAAGTTTCGAAATAGTACGGGTTGATTTAATAAGATCTTCCGTTCTGTTGAACTGACGATTATACTACCCTTTGGAGGTGTAAATAATGATAATAATGTACGTAGCTGTCGGCCATGAAGTAATTCTTCTGGTATTTTGCCCTTGCTTGTTTGAATTGAGCGATAAGTTATGAGATATTCAAGAACGGAACTGTCCAAATGCTTGTTGCTTTGACTAATTTTAAGAACAGCCTTCCTAAAAGTTCTCACAAATCTGTCAGCTGCCCCATTTGAAGCTGCATGGAACGGCGCAGACGTGATGTGATGTATTCCATTTCATTTACAATATGCCTGGAATTCCAATGACGAAAATTGCGTTCCATTGTCCGACACAATAACTTCTGGTAAACCCTCAGTGGAAAAAATGTGAGCCAATGCTCTTATCGTTGCTTCTGTCGTGATAGATGTCATGGTTATAACGAACGGATATTTTGAAAAAGAATCTACACAAATTAAAAACATCTTTGACTGGAAAGGTCCAGCAAAATCTATATGTTATTTACAGGGTAATCACTTGTATCGAATTTATCAATATTTTCAGCCATAAAGTCATATATGTTTTTCTCTTCACTGTCATATATTAGGGAGTCTGTATCGGTATACATGACTTTACATTTATCATCAAACTAGCGCTGCATAAAACTGTAATGGAAGTCGTAGAGGCATATTTTTGAAATTTCCAAGACAGCCATGCCGATATAGAGTGGCTTATTGAATAAGATTTTCAGTCTCCTTAATTCCACAGCAACTAAATTCTCATCAAATATCGTTGCACTGTGGAAGTTGGGTGCCGCAATCCGGGCTTTTGCACCATAGCGACCTTCCCACTTTATGCAAAGCTTTATATCGCTATACTTGCGAACATTTTCCATGGTCTTACCAAAAGCTGCATTATTCATCTTCTTATAGCTGTCCTTCTCATGATCGCTGGTAGCCTGCTTCCTTTTGGTGGTATTTAAGTCAATATATGGTTTAAGCCAAGCTGATTGGTTGAATTGAAGAATTCGGTGCATTTTTTTCAGGATGCGACCATGTGATAAGCATTGCTTCAAATTTCGGTAGTGTATAACATATTTAGTTTTAGGATGTAATGTTGTCAAAAGCTTTTCTAATTTTGCTCCAGGTGGTGCTGCATGCTCAGAGCAAAACGGTAAATCCTTATGTGTATCATGTAGATGTTGAGGATAGTCCAAGTCGACTTCGAATTTGTATCCAATTGGTGAATCATCAGGAATCTCGAAAACATTGATATTGGGAGCATCAGCCCGTTTGAATCCTCCGGTTGATAAATTCTGTGACATAGCCCATCCATAAAGGTTATTTACATCATAATACATCAGGTATTTCTCTTTCTCGTCAGGCTTAAAATCATCCACATATTTATTATTTGCTTTACTATATCTGTTCGAGCATTGACTTATACCACCTGAATACCTCTCTCTATGAATAGCAGTATATCTACGTCGGTTATCAGCTCTAGCTTCACGTTGGTATATTTTAACATTGCATCCCATGTTAGACCTGGCATGGTGTAATAATGTGCAGGATCTAAATTGTACGTCTTCATACAGACATCTCGAAAGTTCTCAAACACGTCAGCCAATAGAAGGATATCAGTTTTCAGGTATAGATCGGAATATTCGCCAAGTGTCTGTATTTAAAATGTCCTCCACACCTTTTCTGCGCGGCTGTAGTCCTCAGCAGATATATCACTGTCAGTCATTTTATTATAGAATTGCTCCTGTGCTGGCAAGTGTTGGAAATCCAATTTTGTCCAATCGTCAACGAAGTCGCATGGGAAGACACCTTTGCACGTAAGTAGTTTAAAGTTATCATCATCCAATTCCTGCCATACAGCTCTTGTAATGTTTAATTTATCCATTAGCAACAATGATGATAGCTTATCTAAGGATTCCGCCATAAAACGGAAGGAATCGATGAATCTGAATTTGATATGACTGCCTTCAACGTGCTTGGTGATCGAAATGTATCTTTCTTTATTTATTGGCAGAAGATCGACTTTCCCAGGAATGGCTGTAGCTATATCCTTAATAATGAAGTGAGCATCATACCCAGATAAATTGTGACAAATGACTGGAACTATGGGACAATCTTGATACATCAGGTTACATGCATTGTGGGCTGGTCCTCGGTATTTTCCTGTTAAAAGAAATTATGAAAAAAAAATGAATGAAATTATGATTCTCAGTATTTACCTGTTAAGTGGCAATGGTCTCGGACTCGTTCCTCATCGGCTGCAAACGTTTTTTCGCATATATGACAGCAAGTACTTTCCATATGCGATCGCCGTACCTCTTTGGTCAGAGGTTGCATTGATCTGATGTTCAGCTATTCCTGTACAGCTATGGAGACAATTTTTTGCAATTCTAATGCAAACCATTGTTGGCAATTCTTGCCTCGATATGCTCTGTAATATGAGAGCTTAGCATCATGTTTGCAATGGAAATAGAATCCAATGCTGTGAACTTCATGTTCCTGGATTCGCTGTGTATTTTGATCGTTTCCCTGAATCGGCTTCAATATTGATTCAAGATCAGCATACACACAAAACGGGACTGGATTCTTATGGTTATAATTCTTATATTCCAACCATTTCTTTTCCTCTGAGGGAAACATAATCCTGCAGTTGTTGAGTTTATTAATGTACTTCTAGTACTCTCATCTGAGCACCTTTTGATCTGGAACACGGCACGATAATCACATTACGTGCCGTCAAGATGATAGGGCGTTTTACTTAATTGTCCCGAGATAGGTAGAGCAGCGATGCGTACGGAGCAGCTTACTAGCTTTACTCCCAGTGCGGTTCAATGGAGCAGCTTATTAGCTTTTACTCCTAGTATAGGTGAACGGAGCAGCTTACTAGCTTTACTCCTAGGTATAGATGAATGGAGCAGCTTACTAGCTTTACTCCTAGGTATAGATGAATGGAGCAGCTTACTAGCTTTACTCCTGGTAAGTGAAACAACTCGTATTCTGTTGCTACTCACTGACTAACTCACTTACTAACTTCTTTATTCAAAATCACAGTTTATTTATACAGTTTTTCACTTAACACTATTGTTATTTTCTTACTACGCTAAGCTAATTTCATCACAGCATTTATTCGTACATAAATATTATTTCCGCAAAGTGTTTCTTTGTGGCATTCATAATTTAATTTCCCCAAAGCTTTTGCCGGTTTGTTGTTATTACATCACGGCATTCATCGCTTTCACATGTACATACATGAATTCTTCCGCAGACCGTTCTCCGCTTTGCTGCTATTATGACATCATCGTGAACCATTGTTTCGTTCACCTGAGTTCTACCGCTGGCGCAAGGTTATCAAACTGCATCGTGTGAATTCTTGCTCGCAGGGGATTGTGTCACTGCCTTCACTTGTTTCTTTATATGATTAAGAAATTGGTGTAGGTCAGTAGCGAGTGACTTTGCTGAACTTGCAAATATGTTTGTAGATATATGTTTATACTTGCAGCTGGGAATTGTAATTCTGCATGCAATGAGAATGCTGTAGGTATGTACATATCTACATGTTTGCATTTCTTTATTGATGCATGAATTTTAGAACTCTGCGTGAAGCGAAATCGATGGATGCTCTGTATGTAACAAATCTCCCCCTTTTTAAACAAAATGTGTTATTCTTGGGAGAGGAATAACGCATTAAAAAATTAACTTATTTGTTTGATGGCTTGGGAAAAAGAAAAATATTTACTTGAAACTTTTGTATGTATGTATATACGTAATGCTGAGATGAGTACATGTGGTGTTTAGCTGTATTAAAAAGAACCAAGCTTATCTAAGCGAGGGCTAATTTGTATTAGCTTAACTGTATTTTGTACTTATTTATTTATTTATATATATATTTTTTATTGTTTTGTTATAACTATTTTTATGTCTACTATTTATGAGTACAATAATTTATATACATTTTTGGTACAATTATTTTTTTTACTATAGGCACTTATTCGTACTATATGTGTGAATACATATTTTATGGTACTATTACTCTTATGTTCTATATGTGTAATTACATATTTATTTTTATTAGCACTATATGTGTGAATACATATTTTTTGCTATTAGTACTATATGTGTGGGTACATATTTTTTGGTACTATTATTGTTATGTTCTATATGTGTAATTACATATTTATTTTTATTAGCACTATATGTGTGAACACATATTTTTTTTTATTAGTACCATATGTTTGGGTACATATTTTTTGGAACTATTATTGTTATTTTCTATATGTGTAATTACATATTTATTTTTATTAGCACTATATGTGTGAATACATATTTTTTGCTATTAGTAGTATATGTGTGGATACATATTTTTTGGTACTAGTACTATATGTGTGGATACATATTTTTTGCTATTAGTACTATATGTGTGGATACATATTTTTGGGTACTTATAAAATTTAACTTAAACCTATTTATACATTTATAAATTATTTATATTGATTTATTAATGACATATGTACATGTAAAAAGTATGTAGCAATTGAATTCACCATTGAGATGTTTGTTTTATCTTTGGCTATGCAGAATTTATTTAGAGATGGAATTAAACTACCCGTAAATGGCGGGTGCGTGGAATTGATTCAGATTCGACACGGCTTAGTGTTTGTGGAAGTGGTGGTGGTGGAGGAATAGGTAAATTTTGTCTGCTACCTCCTTGTTGCTGGTGGGTGGCACGTTGTTTAATGGCATCCTTTAATTCTGAATGAGAAGTTTGTCAGACAGCTTGTTCTTTGTTTCTCGCTGTCGATACTTCTACAGAGGTTATAGTTTTAAATTTTGGTTTGTTTGTGTTAGTGATCTCCGACTGGAAATTTTGCGAGATCTGCTTGACTTTATTTGTGGGAAAAATCTCTTGTTGTGGAGATGGTTTATCTTGAAACTTGGTATCTATCATGGTTCAAGGTATCCGTAGCTTCTTTAGAAAATTTAGGGTATGTCTCAGTGTCTAACTGTACCTTTTGGTTACTGACAGTTAATACTGTTGGTGTTTTTACTGAATAGGTATGTTGGATTGCCTTTTGTTGCTTCTTAAGTTTGTCCATTGTTTTACTGCCCCCATTTTTTTTTATTTTTTATTTTTGACAGCCATTATTCGTGAAATGGCTTCAATCTGTTGTTATGTACTGTTACTCTTCGTTTACCGATTTGAATAACAGTATTAACAGTGTTAAAGACTTGTACCACTAGATATGGTCCTAGCCATATCTGGGAAAGTTTGTGTTTTTAGCGGGGTTTTCAGTAAAACCTTATCTCCTGTTTTGAAGGTTACTGGACGTGAACGCTTATCGTAGTAAACTTTAGACATTTCCTTCGCTTTCAACAAATTTTTCCGAGCGGTAGGGTACGCTTTTTGTATTTTGTACCTCAGAAAGTGGTAGTAACTTTCTGTTGTAAATGGGCTCCGGCTCTCTTTTCAGATTAGAGGGAAGATCCGCTGTGAACCCAAACAGACAGTCCATTGGTGTGAGCTTGGTGCCATCATGTGGACTTTTAGTGTATACAAAAGCCTCGGTTCTCAGGAATCGATCCCAAGCCTTTGGATTTTCAGATACAATAGCTCTCAAATACTCCACTAGAGGTCTATGGGTTCGCTACAGTGCGCCGTTGGATTGCGGATGGTAAGCGGAAGTCTGCCTTTTTTTTATTTTCAGAAGTTTACATACTCGTTTGAAAAGATCACTTAAGAAGTTAGAGCCCTAGTCAGTTACTTTTTAGGAATGCGATAACGATTGATTATCTCATCGAAAAATATTCATGCTACCATTTCTGCTTCGTAATTTGGCATGGCATAACAATCTACGAATTTCGTTAGATTGTCTTGGAAAGTCAGAATATATTTGTTTCCTGAGTGCGTTTCCTCAAGAGGACCTACTATGTCTAAATAAACTTTGTCGAAGGGCATATGGGCAGTATCTGTTATGACCATTGGCATACGATACTCCAGGCTAGCCTTCATTTTTTGGCATTTAGAGCAATTCCGAATATATTTCCTGATAGAACTAAGCATGTTTTTCCACTTATAATTCTTCTTTATTCTTCTGTAAGTTTTGATTACCCCTTGGTGACCACCAAATGCGGAGTCATGATAGTCCTTCAGAATTGTTTCGATTTCCTGAGCGTCTGAGATATTTTCTGGTAATGTATGTTGGGAATTTATTAGATTTTGGTTCCAGGGTGATTCGCCGTGTTCAGATGCACTGCTTTCGGATTTGCTGCTATCAGTTGAGTCAACTTCGACTAATTCATTTTGGAGATTCCGTCGATATTTTTGAACTTTATTGGGAGTTTCTGTGTTTTGATTTTCCTTTTCAATATTATTTTGTGCCTCCCTTATTTGAGTTCTCGTAACAGCATTACAATGTTTTTGTTTAGGCTTTGAGGGTGTTGGAGAACTAGAATCCTTTTCGTCCATGTCGGAATCGGCTCGGTGATGTACCTGAGCTTCCACAATGAACGAATTGGGGTTTTCCTGGTTTAGCTGGGCAGGTATTCGACTAAGCGCATCTGCATTAGTGTTATATTTTCCAGGCTTATATTCAATTTTATAGTCGAACTCTGAGAGTTTATGGTGAAACCTGACTAATCTCGATGTCGGGTCTTTCACATTAAATACGCTTTCCAGGGGCTTGTGGTCGGTGTAGACGGTGAACTTTCTGCCCTGTAAATAACACCTGAAGTTCCTGGCGGCCCACACAATAGCGAGCAACTCTTTTTCTATTGTGGAGTATCTTTGTTCCGCCTTATTTAAACTTCTACTTGCGTACGCTATTGGTCTGTCTTTACCTATTGCCCCTTGTAATAAAACAGTTCCCATTGCCTCATTGCTAGCATCTGTTGTTAGATTAAAAGGTTGGGTGAAATCTGGATATTTGAGTAGAGGCGGATTTATAAGAGAATTTTTAATTTTATTGAAAGAGTCTTGGCACTTTTGCGTCCAATTAAATTTGACGTCTTTCCGTAATAGATTTGTTATTGGCCTGACTATCTTTGAGAAATTAGGGATGAACTTGCGATAGTAGTTTGCCAATCCCAGAAACGATTGAGTTTGTCTGATAGTTCGTGGTGGAGGAAAATTTTGGACACAGCTTGTCTTACTGGGATCTGGAAGTGCCCCTTCGTTTGAGCATTTGTGTCCGAGGTATATTACTTCTCTGCGAAGGAACTGACACTTTTCGGGTTGTAATTTAAGATTATGGGCTCGAAGTCTGTCGAATACTTTAGCCAGTTTCTCGTTATGATCTTGTAAATTTTTTCCATATATTACAATATCATCGAGATAGACAAAGCATTCTAATCCTTGGAGACCCGTTAGAATGTAAGTCATCAGGCGATGAAAAGTCGCAGGTGCGCCTTTCAACCCAATTAGTATTCTCTTAAATTCATAATGCCCGTAAGCGGTACTAAATGCAGTTTTTGGTCTATCCCTTGGGTCGACCAATACTTGGTGATATCCGCTTGCAAGGTCAAGTGTAGTAAAATACCGCGAATACCCAAGCTGATCCAGTATATCCTTTATCCTGGGTAATGGAAAGGCATCCCCTATAGATTTCTCGTTAATTTTACGGAAATCTACGACTACTCGCCAACGTTTATTGCCGTCGGGCCCAGCTTTCTTGGGGACTACCAGCAATGGAGAATTCCACGGGCTTTTACTTAATTGGATTATGTCGTTGTCCAACATTTCCTTAATATGCTCATTTATGACTGCCCGGTGTGTTTCTGGAAGTCTATACATCTTTTGATTTATGGGTGGCTGCTTGTTTAGTATGGGGATGGTATGCTTTATAGTATTAGTGCATGTGAGCTTATCTCCCTTTATATAAACAAGATCGTTATACTTATAGCATAACTCAAGAATTGATTTTCCTTCTTCGCGATTTATATTTTCATCCAAGAGTAATTCTTTACGTAAAGCCACAAGTCTGTCTGTGTTATAGCTTTTAATATGGTTTACGTTTCTTGAATATGGATTGGAATTAAATTTCAATTTGTCGTTTTTGACATTGTTTGTGCTTTTGTTTTGTGCACGAAGAGATATGTATTGGAATTAAATTTTAATTTGTCGTTTTTGACGTTATGTGTGCTTTTGTTTTGTGCACGAAGAAAATATGGGTTGGAATTAATTTTTAATTTGTCTTTTTTGACATTGTGTGTGCTTTTGTGTTGTGCACGTAGGAAATATGGGTTGGAATTAAATTTTAATTTGTCGTTTTTGACGTTGTGTGTGCTTTTGTTTTGTGCACGTAGGAAAGTTAAATCTTTCGTTTTATGAGTACTTTGGGTATTTACGTCGTCCAAAAGTACATGGAGATACTGTATGTTATAGCAATTACTTGGAACTAGAGTAAGCGTTAAGTTCCTTAGGAATACTGGTTCCGTGTTTACAATTAGAACGGATAACGGTATGAAGCTTTTATGAGGACTAACTAGGCAAGTTGCGACAAATACTCCTTCTTGGATCTCCTGAGACAAACAGATCACTTCTTGGTATATTTGTAACGGTATGCTCAGTACCACTTGAGATCGAGGGGGTATTCTATTGGATCGCTGAAGTACTACTTCATATTGCCTACTTTCCTCTTCTTTTGATTTGTTCAGAGTTTCTTCCATTGGAGGTAAGGCATTTTTGTTATCTGGTGCCCGTGATTTAAATTGCTCCTCCAATTGATCACTTGGTATTTCCTCTCCATCTTCTAGGGATGTTTTGAGAGGTACCGTGAATTCAATAGGGTTGGTTTCCGTGCGAAGGAACCGCAGTAATTTATTAGGCCCTTCGATATTACAATTTTTTGCAAGAAAGTCATTGCCTAACAGCCCATCGTGGGAGATTTGGGCAATGTCTTCTACTACCTGGAGTTTGCATGGGACACTGCGGCTTAATAAAAAGTTGCCTTGGCAGTTTCCCAATGTTTCTCCTTGTCCAAATGGAGTTTTCAAAGTCACCTTTTGCTTTCGTTCTATATGTTTTGGGTTATCCAGCGCTTTCTTTTTTATGATGCTTACTTCAGCTCCGGTGTCTACTATCAGCCGAACGGCTGTGTTTTTGCCAATGTCCAGTGGTAAGTCTACCACTGGTACATTTTATCTATTTAATTGCTGTTTTGTTTGAGAGGACCCTGAAGTAATTTGAGCAGTTTTATTTAATGTCGAGCCATGGATTTTCGGTCGACAGTATGCCGTTTCCCAAATGTGTGGCCTCCCATCGTTGTTTCTGGTGACAAGTGGACACCGTATGACTTCTTCTCCCACAGAAATCGCACATATTAGGTATGGGGTTAAATCTTTGTTCCCTATCTGCAGAGCCCCACCGAGCATTGTTTTTAGAGCTTACATGTTCGGGTGGCGTTTTAATATTCTGTTTACAATATTGGGCATCCTGGCCCTTCATTCTGCAGTTAGTACAATAAGGAGTATTCTTACGCTTTAGGCACTCGTCATACGTGTGCCCTTTATAATTGCAGTAGCTGCAGGTGACCTTGTTTAACAGCACTTTCTGTTTATCGTACTTATTTTCTGCCTGTTCGTAAAAAGATTTCCTGTTTGGAGATGGACTTCCTAAAGATTTCCTTGTTATGTTTGTTTGAGGAGAGCGCCAATAATTTTCTGAGTTTCTGTCGGTACTAAAGGATACTGAAATTTCTCTTGGTGGTTCCGCTATTGGAGCTATACCAATTTCAGTTTTTATGTTATGTCTTCCGAGTTCCTTTGTGTAAGGGAGGAAGACAAATTTACACTCTCAGGTATGGGATAACCATAGGTATTAGAGAAATTTGGGATATTATGTCTTAGAAAACGATCCACTTGGAAATATTTTGTTGGGTTAGGGATATAACTTGTTGGTTGTGGAATGAAAAAGAGTCCTTGCTGCAACCTTTCCATATCTAGTGCCTTTTGAATGAGAGTTTCCAAATAATTTTTATTCAATGTGAGTAAATAGGCGCTTAGATGGGGATTAGTTGCACCACCCTTTATGGAAGCCATAGCCAAATTTTCTATTTGCTGCTTTACTACTTTAAAATTGTCAGATCCTTATTTACTTTGTGCTGCCTCGTTGCATTGAATTAAAAGACTTTTTAATCTATTTGTAAATGAACTAAATGATTCTGGCGGATATTGCCGGCAAGTAATTAACTTGTTTATTAGTTCATGGTATGTTTCACGAGGTGAATACGTTCGGTAAAGCAGTTGTTCGACTTCTTCAAATTTTGTGAGAGAGCTGGAAATTGATACGCGTTTCCTCTCAATCTGGTGGGGAAAATCTGCATGAAGGCTTTCCTTTCCTCTTCCCCTATACACTGTTGCACTTGCTTACAACAGCCTATAAAAGTCTGTAATTCTGTAAGAATTTGCGCTGTTATGTGCGTAAATTATACCCTGAAAAAGTATAGAAAGGGGATGATTTTACAGGCATATGTACATACATGTTGAACATGATTAGCTTACCTTCAAAAACATTTGAAGAAAGCAAATCAGTTCCTAAAACTCACATAGAAAACCCTAAAATTTGAAAAATATTAAAAAATTGAATAAGTTCTTCAAATTCAATTCAATAAAAAATTCCGAATTATAAATTTTCACGTAAGCTAACCATGCCTAAAACATGGTTAGCTTATCTATTTAATCAGTGAAGAAAATTGCGTCAGCAATTTTCTTCACATTCCATAAATTAAAATAAAATTATTCCCATGGCAAATTTTGCCATCAGCAAAATTTGCCAGTAGAAATATTTACTTTAAAAAAAAATAAAGCAAAAGACAAATCGTACCTTCAGTACGATTTGTCGTGAAAATTTCAATATGTATGTACGAACGTACATACATGCATATCACAAAAAAGCTTTCGCGACAAGAAGAGCGCGCCGCGAAAGTACATTGTATGTATACGCGCGCGGCATCGTGACGGTGGCTGATGTTTATAAAAGAATCAAATTTCAAGCCTCCGTCCAACGAAAAATATTCTGGACTTGTTTAATCAAGTCCAGAATAAATGAAAATTTTCTCAGGGTGAAAATGCAACTATGCATTTTTTACCCTGAACGAAGGCTCTTGATCGCGACAAAAGTGATCAAGAGCCGAGTTTGATTTTTAACTTGAATAACGGCGGTTCGGCAGTCGAATTTAAAAACGAAAGAAAAGAGTGATATAAATTTTATACGCGGCGGTAGCACGGGCTTTTGTTTTTTCGATAGTTCGGTTCGGCGCGGTCTCGGTAGATGGAAACTAAAGAAGCAAGGAAAGAAAGTAAAATTATTTAACCGAGCAAAATTTGTGAGATTGAAAAAAAAAGCAAGATTGTTTAATTCAAATAAGATTGTGAACTTGAAATAATAAAAAAAAAAGCTAATTTGTTTCGATTCAAATAAGATTGTGAACTTGAAATAATAAAAAAAAGCTAAATTGTTTAGATCAAATAAAAATTGTTAAACTAGAAAAAAGGTGTTGTGTTTGCGTGTAAAGAAAAGGCAAGGTGGTTTTAATTGACGCAGCTTCAGGGCGCAAGGGAGCACTGGATACGGCTCCTGCTTGCCCCACAAACAGGTACATAACAAAATTGGCCCAGCCGGTAGGATAGAGGAAGCCTACTTTAAACAAACAAAAGTATAAGCGCTCGAAAACCCTCTATCCTACGAATCAAAAGGAGTTTATTACGAGTTCGAATACTGGGCAAGACACCCTACCCTCCGCCTGAAGTTGAGTCTGGCTTCAGGAGTATTTCGATCTTGTCGGCTCCCAACGCTCGGGGTCGGACAGCTTTAACTGCCTCTGTTTTGAAAAACACGCAGCCACCCCCTCATCAAAGCACAAAGTGCCAACGTGGGACAATAGCGGGCTTCATCCCAGCCCAGGAACATAAGACGTCCATAGCCGAAAATTTCAAAGCGAAACTTGAAGGAAGAATCCTCAACCGACAATCTGCGATCCGGAGCTGAAAGGGACTTCGAAGTAGGCAACGCGCCCCCCTTTCAGCCTTTATCCAGGGGAATTTAAGAAGGCCACGGGCCCCCCCGGCAGCAAAAGAGTTTCAAACGAAAAAACCAGCGATCCTGAATTGAGAGGGACCCCGAAGAAGGCAATAAGCCCCCCTCTCAATTTGAACCAAGGGAATTAAGACGGCAGAAGCCCCCCTAGCTGCAAATTCTACATACGGTGGTCCATGAGCGAGGGAAGCTCCCACCAGGAGACGCCGCCGGAAATCTCACCAATTCCACCAACTCCACAACAATCCTACTCACCGGGCGACGCACAGGAAGATCCGTCCCAGTACGAAG
Source organism: Dioctria linearis (assembly GCA_963930735.1). Classification (NCBI taxonomy): domain Eukaryota; kingdom Metazoa; phylum Arthropoda; class Insecta; order Diptera; family Asilidae; genus Dioctria; species Dioctria linearis. The sequence continues at coordinate 47,569 of CAWVNZ010003063.1, forward strand.
GAGGCAATGAGGGGAGCAACATCTGCAACAGAGGGTGCTAATCAAACACCCCCAACAAATTCAACAGCACCAGGAGTAACATTAAGGAGTGGGACAATCCTTACAGGTCCCCCACAAGTAAGACCTTCTAATTTAAACTTAGAAAATTATTTAAAATATCTAGAGGGGAAAGTGCGAGACTCCTCCGAACTTTCTGTTGTACAGTGCGATTCTATCGATAAACAGCTCAAAAAGACCCGTGAACGGCGTCTTGAGCAAATCGCGCAATTCAAAAAAGTACGGAAAAATTTAAAGAAAGCTTAAAGCAGTTTGGGGAACTCTCGCACTCTCTCGAAACAGAAATTACAAATAATAGTGTAGAATTAAGAGAAGGTGCCATTGAAGACAGTGTCAGTGATTCCACCGTGAGTGAAATCCTATTGAATTGGCTGGGCGACTCCCTGTTGGAAACCAGCATAGAAGAAACTAGCTCCCCGAAAGTATCAAACTTTAGCTTCAGAATCCCCAATATTAACATGGCAGATTACGCGAAAATCGCCAAGCTAACTGCCCAGCTCGTTCCCCTATTCTCGGGAGAGCAGCACCCAAAATTGAGCCTTGAGCTCCAAACTTTCCTAGGATGCTGCAGGCAGGTAATCCAGTGCATTTCGGTGGAGGAGCTATCAGCATTTTTGCAAATATTCCCCACCAGACTTCGAGGCGAAGCTTATCAGCTTTTTGCCTCAAATATGCCAACAACTTTCAAAGAAGTAGAAGAACGGTTAAATCGCACGTACCTACCTAGAAGAAAAAAACTTACCAGGAACTGGTAAATAAATTAATCACTACAAGGCAGTATCCTTTGGAAAATCTTACAGCCTTCACGGCACGAGTAAAACAAATGCTGGCACTCTGTAATGAAGCAGCAGAGTCCAAATATGGCGCTACAGCAGCCCCCGCTGTGAAAACATAGCTAGAAGACTTCGCGAAAAACGCACTAAAAACAGGAGTCAATAACCCGCATATGTGCCGATACCTTCTGACCATGACAGACGGCACGGTGGATGACCTCGTACAAAGAGCACTTGACATGGAACGTCTCCAGCAAAGTGCTCTGTTCCTGCAACCTCCAGGACAATTCCAAACAAATATGATGCAGAATACATTGCCAAATTCTGCCAGTACCAGTGTACCAAATAACGCACCATTAACTCAAAGTAATACCCTAGTAAATCAAAGCGTATATAATCCTGGCATCATATCCTACTCACAGGATCCCCGGCAAAACAATATGCCAATTAACCCAAGCAGTCACATACCAACGTCACAGTTCACACAGGCCGGCACAGCATACATCAAACAGGAGCCACGATCTCCTAATAAAAATTATAATGTACCAAATAAAAATAATTATTTAAATAAAATCAGTTGTAGTTTTTGTAATCTAAGAGGCCACACATATGCTGATTGCCTCAAAAGGAAAAATACGCCTTATTGTGTGAACTGTAAAATGTATAACCATGACGTGCGTGACTGCAGAAAAAACAATAATAGTTTCCAGAGACCACACAACAATGGTGGACCATCGAATCAACACCCTAGAGAGCCGCAGAATTCCAATAACAATTCCAGAGTATATAACGTAAGAAAAAAGTGTGAATTTTGTGGTCGTGCTGGACATGCAGTAAATAACTGCCAACAAAAACGTAAATGGGAGGCCCGGAGTCAGGGAAACGACGTACAGTCGACCCAAAACTCCCCCGGCTCGACTATAAATCTCCCGTCTAATAAAATAGGGTCCCCTCAGCAGCCCGATTCCAGTGTCGCTACAGTAAAACTACCCTTAGACATAGGCCTGAACGGCCAAACTAAACTAGTAGTAGACACAGGTGCTGAGGTTAGTATAATAAAGAAAAGGTCATTAAAAGATCTCAAAGAAATTATCCACAATGAGGCATGTACACTTCAGACCCCATTTGGTACCGGAAAGACGCTGGGAAATTGCCCAGAGGAAACTTCGTTTTCAAAAACAAAATTCCCTGCAAGGTTCAAGTCGTAAAGAACTTGCCTGGCCTTTCCGATGATGGACTTCTAGGAAATGATTTCCTACCAAAAAACTGTAACGTTGAGGGTCCTAATAAGGCACTAAGGTTTCCTCGCACGGAAACTAATCTAGACGAATTTGCTTTGCCATTAGATTTTGAGACGGACAAGCCACATTCTGAAAAAGCAGTCGAAGTAAGAACACTTGCAGAACAGGTAGAGTCTAAACAGGCTGAACTATCCACCTGCAGTGTCTTCAAGGCTTCTCAAACGAGAAAAGCTGGCTGTCAAGCTCCAAAAGAGCCCAAGGAATGTGAAAAAGGCTGTCTGGGCGAACAAGAGACCGATGAAATCAGGCGGCAATTGGTTACCTTTAAGGAACCAATCTGCATACCTGCGCACTCTCAAATTGTTGCCCCAGTCCCGTTACAAACTCAAGAAGAAATGCTCTGTTTATCACAAGAGATAAGTGATGGAGTCTTCTTGGCAAACAGTTTGCTGTCATCTGGAGAAGAATTAGTGCTGGTCAGTATTCTCAACGCTAACAGTCATCAAGTAGTCATACATAGCTTAAAGTTACAGCTATTTCCAATAAACGACTTCATCATAGTCCCATTAACACACACAAAAGACCACAAAAGAACACACATTCCACTACCAAATTGAGAGGCAATATCAAACAACCCAAGAGACGGAACTGAGTGCCTAAAGCCGGCCAAAAAGGTGCATATAACTCTTCCGTCCAAAATCCCGAGGCATAAATCACTATTTAGCAAACAACGGCCATATAAGAACGGTAGCGAGTCGCTAAACCTATATTAAAGGTACATATTACTCCACCGTCACACAACACAAAACATTCTACATGGTCAAAAAGCAGTAGCATTGACGCGCATGAGTATCCCACACAACCTAAGGCAAAGACCACACAGGTGTACCAAACTCAGCCGTCAACAAAGCAGGAAGCAAATACCCTGTCAATTATTAAGAGCAACGAAATACAGCCTCAAAAGCAATCGCAAAAGCCTCATCTATTTACAGGTCAAAAACCTAAAAGGAAGAGTAAGTCAAACCAAGGTTCAGCCGACAAAACGGCAATATTACAACATGTACGATATCTATACCCGGATAATGAGACTCCGGACGACCCAAAACAATATCCGCGTATTTCTAGGCTAGAGCAAGAACTCAGCCTAGACCCTAATTTAACCGCGGAAGAAAAAATTTCGATATCAGAACTCTGCGAAGAGTATAACGATATCTTCTTCCTCAAAGGTGACAAACTCACCTATACAAATGCGATAACGCATAATATTCCATTGGTGCAAGATCAAGCACCAATCAATCAAAAAATGTACCGCTTACCTGAAACACAGCGGAAAGTCATTACCGAGCAGCTAAAAGAAATGCTAGCCAGCGGGATAGTCCAGTCTAGTAAAAGCCCTTGGAATTCACCTCTACTAGTCATCCCCAAGAAAGCGGGACCTGACGGTGAAAAAAGGTGGCGCGTCGTTGTCGATTTTCGTAAATTAAACGAAAAGACAATTGGAGATGCATTCCCGCTACCCCGAATCGAGGACATTCTCGACCAACTAGGTCACGCAATGTATTTCACCACACTCGATTTGGCCAACGCTATCACCAAGTCCTTGTCGACAAAAAAGGTCGACATAAAACTGCTTTCAGCACAAGCTATGGGCACTACGAGTTCAAGCGTATGCCATTCGGGCTCAAAGGAGCCCCCGCCACATTTCAACGCCTAATGAATTTCGTCCTAACAGGCCTACAAGGCCTCGAATGTTTTGTTTACCTAGATGACATCGTCATCTATGGTAAAAATTTAAACGACCACAACGAAAAGTTGAGGAAAGTCTTCGACAAGTTGAGAAAAAACAACTTAAAACTGCAGCCAGAAAAGTGCCAGTTTCTACGAAGAGAAGTTGTTTACCTAGGACATAAATGTTCTAGCGAAGGAGCCCTACCAGACCCAAGTAAGACGGCCTGCGTCCAAACATTTCCTGTTCCAAGAACAGTAAGACAAGTTCAGTCATTTTTAGGACTTGTCAATTACTACAGGAAATACATTCCAGACTTCTCCAAAATTGTACGTCCAATCACAAATTTACTCCGAAAGGATGTAAAATTCACTTGGACAGAGAAATGCCAAGAAGCATTTCAAAACATAAAAAACGCTTTAATTTCTCCACCACTTTTAATTTACCCTGATTTTTCGAAATCTTTTAATCTCACTACAGGACGCAAGTAACGAGGCTCTAGGAGCTGTTCTTTCTCAAGGAGAAGTCGGAAAGGACCAGCCCATTGCCTATGCAAGCCGCACATTAAACAAAGCCGAAAGAAATTCCTCTACTATAGAGAAAGAGTTATTGGCTATTGTCTGGGTTACGAAGAATTTCAGGTGCTATCTTCAAGGCCGGAAATTCACGGTCTATACTGACCATAAATCTCTCAAAGGTGTCTTCAATGTGAAAGACCCTACTTCCCGTTTGGTGAGATTTCACCACAAGTTATCTGAATTCGATTACAACATCGAATATAAACCAGGGAAGTACAACACTAATGCCGATGCACTAAGTCGCATCCCTCAAGCATTAAAATAAGACAGTTTAGGCAATACCTTAACGGTAGAAGCCCTAGTCCACCACACGATGGACTCAGATGTGGAGGAAAACAATTCCACAAATAATAAGAGAAAGAAGAAATCCGCTCATTGTTTCGTCGTGACTCGAGCTCAGAAGCAAAAGGCTCAAGAGACATTAAATAGCTCCAGTGCGGAGACAGAAGAGCACACGAAAGCGGACCAAAACGAAATTCAACACACAGAGGCGGAAACACTAAACCCAGCATCGCTTGAGCAAAAAGTAAGTACTGGCAAGACACCCGAAGTTATCACGAGCGCTACGGAAATCCGAACAATCCGAACAATCCGAACCGTGACGTTGGTATGTGACTGCTTGGGTTAATGGGCATATTGTTTTGCCGGGGATCCTGTGAGTAGGATATGATGCCAGGATTATATACGCTTTGATTTACTAGGGTACTACTTTGAGTTAATGGTGCGTTATTTGGTACACTGGTACTGGCAGAATTTGGCAATGTATTCTGCATCATATTTGTTTGGAATTGTCCTGGAGGTTGCAGGAACAGAGCACTTTGCTGGAGACGTTCCATGTCAAGTGCTCTTTGTACGAGGTCATCCACCGTGCCGTCTGTCATGGTCAGAAGGTATCGGCACATATGCGGGTTATTGACTCCTGTTTTTAGTGCGTTTTTCGCGAAGTCTTCTAGCTATGTTTTCACAGCGGGGGCTGCTGTAGCGCCATATTTGGACTCTGCTGCTTCATTACAGAGTGCCAGCATTTGTTTTACTCGTGCCGTGAAGGCTGTAAGATTTTCCAAAGGATACTGCCTTGTAGTGATTAATTTATTTACCAGTTCCTGGTAAGTTTCTCTAGGTAGGTACGTGCGATTTAACCGTTCTTCTACTTCTTTGAAAGTTGTTGGCATATTTGAGGCAAAAAGCTGATAAGCTTCGCCTCGAAGTCTGGTGGGGAATATTTGCAAAAATGCTGATAGCTCCTCCACCGAAATGCACTGGATTACCTGCCTGCAGCATCCTAGGAAAGTTTGGAGCTCAAGGCTCAATTTTGGGTGCTGCTCTCCCGAGAATAGGGGAACGAGCTGGGCAGTTAGCTTGGCGATTTTCGCGTAATCTGCCATGTTAATATTGGGGATTCTGAAGCTAAAGTTTGATACTTTCGGGGAGCTAGTTTCTTCTATGCTGGTTTCCAACAGGGAGTCGCCCAGCCAATTCAATAGGATTTCACTCACGGTGGAATCACTGACACTGTCTTCAATGGCACCTTCTCTTAATTCTACACTATTATTTGTAATTTCTGTTTCGAGAGAGTGCGAGAGTTCCCCAAACTGCTTTAAGCTTTCTTTAAATTTTTCCGTACTTTTTTGAATTGCGCGATTTGCTCAAGACGCCGTTCACGGGTCTTTTTGAGCTGTTTATCGATAGAATCGCACTGTACAACAGAAAGTTCGGAGGAGTCTCGCACTTTCCCCTCTAGATATTTTAAATAATTTTCTAAGTTTAAATTAGAAGGTCTTACTTGTGGGGGACCTGTAAGGATTGTCCCACTCCTTAATGTTACTCCTGGTGCTGTTGAATTTGTTGGGGGTGTTTGATTAGCACCCTCTGTTGCAGATGTTGCTCCCTCATTGCCTCCTTCGTACTGGGACGGATCTTCCTGTGCGTCGCCCGGTGAGTAGGATTGTTGTGGAGTTGGTGGAATTGGTGAGATTTCCGGCGGCGTCTCCTGGTGGGAGCTTCCCTCGCTCATGGACCACCGTATGTAGAATTTGCAGCTAGGGGGGCTTCTGCCGTCTTAATTCCCTTGGTTCAAATTGAGAGGGGGGCTTATTGCCTTCTTCGGGGTCCCTCTCAATTCAGGATCGCTGGTTTTTTCGTTTGAAACTCTTTTGCTGCCGGGGGGGGCCCGTGGCCTTCTTAAATTCCCCTGGATAAAGGCTGAAAGGGGGGCGCGTTGCCTACTTCGAAGTCCCTTTCAGCTCCGGATCGCAGATTGTCGGTTGAGGATTCTTCCTTCAAGTTTCGCTTTGAAATTTTCGGCTATGGACGTCTTATGTTCCTGGGCTGGGATGAAGCCCGCTATTGTCCCACGTTGGCACTTTGTGCTTTGATGAGGGGGTGGCTGCGTGTTTTTCAAAACAGAGGCAGTTAAAGCTGTCCGACCCCGAGCGTTGGGAGCCGACAAGATCGAAATACTCCTGAAGCCAGACTCAACTTCAGGCGGAGGGTAGGGTGTCTTGCCCAGTATTCGAACTCGTAATAAACTCCTTTTGATTCGTAGGATAGAGGGTTTTCGAGCGCTTATACTTTTGTTTGTTTAAAGTAGGCTTCCTCTATCCTACCGGCTGGGCCAATTTTGTTATGTACCTGTTTGTGGGGCAAGCAGGAGCCGTATCCAGTGCTCCCTTGCGCCCTGAAGCTGCGTCAATTAAAACCACCTTGCCTTTTCTTTACACGCAAACACAACACCTTTTTTCTAGTTTAACAATTTTTATTTGATCTAAACAATTTAGCTTTTTTTTATTATTTCAAGTTCACAATCTTATTTGAATCGAAACAAATTAGCTTTTTTTTTTATTATTTCAAGTTCACAATCTTATTTGAATTAAACAATCTTGCTTTTTTTTTCAATCTCACAAATTTTGCTCGGTTAAATAATTTTACTTTCTTTCCTTGCTTCTTTAGTTTCCATCTACCGAGACCGCGCCGAACCGAACTATCGAAAAAACAAAAGCCCGTGCTACCGCCGCGTATAAAATTTATATCACTCTTTTCCAACCCAGCATCGCTTGAGCAAAAAGTAAGTACTGGCAAGACACCCGAAGTTATCACGAGCGCTACGGAAATCCGAACAATCTTAAAAGATTATCACGATTCTCCATTTGGTGGCCATCAAGGTGTCATAAAAACTTACAAACGCATAAGACGCAAGTATTGGTGGAGACACATGCTTAGCGATATTAAAAAATACATTAAAAAATGCCCAAAGTGCCAGACGATGAAAGCATCTCCACAATATAAAATGCCAATGGTTATCACGGACATCGCCGAGCAACCGTTCGACAAAGTTTACCTCGATATTGTAGGTCCATTAGAAGAGACCACATCAGGTAACAAATATATCTTGACCTTCCAAGATAATTTAACAAAATTTGTCGACTGGTATGCAATACCTAAAGCAGAAGCAGTCACAGTAGCGCAAGTTTTCTTTGATGAAATCGTTACGCGCTATCGCATACCCAAAAGAATACTCACCGATCAGGGAACAAATTTCCTCAGTGAATTATTCAAAAGAGTATGTAAGCTTCTAAAGGGAAGGAAGTTACAGACTTCGGCATACCACCCACAGTCTAACGGAGCACTAGAGCGTGCCCACAGGCCGCTGATTGAATACCTGCGAACAATCGTAGATGAAAATCCCAAAACATGGGACCAATACCTACGAACCGCTGCATTCGTGTATAACAATAGTGTACACGAGGGTACTAAACTTACCCCAATGGACTGCCTATACGGCTTCACAGCGGATGTCCCATCAAATTTAAAACGGGATCCCGAACCAGTTTACAATCATGAGAGCTACTATCATATACTGAAGTATAAGCTCCAAAAATCATATGCCACGGCAAGAAAGAACTTATTGGCAAATAAACAGCGTTAAAGGGGGACCTAGAATAAAACAGTACGGCCCCTAACTTTCCATGTAGGAGACAAGGTCCTCATCAAGAATGAAAGCAGAAAACATAAGCTTTCCCAAATCTGGGGTAGGACTTTATCAGGTAATCGCAATACCAAGTGATGTGAATACCACAATCAAAATTGGTAAGCGAAGGGTAACGGTACATAATAACCGTTTGAAACCATATTTCGAATAAAAATATATCAAACAAAAATGAACCAGGTTGACTTGAAATTCCCACTATAGTGTACATTAAACCTCATTTCAATACCTCCCCGGAAACATTTGCGGTGGAGTCACTCCACTGCCCAGTTTAAATCGGCACAATGTACGTACAAGTATGCTTAAAGGATTGTTTTCTTCTCCTGAATTGTCCACAGAAATGGCGCTAAAATTCATCATAGTTGTCCTCTTTATCCAGTACACAACTGAAGCAACCGCTGACAAACCTTATGTAATAACCCAGCTAAATGGCTCGGGTATATTTTTCGAGGACCTAGGAAATCTGATGGTATATCATGACACCTGGAATGTCCTCACCGAGATAGACTTGGATGAATTAGATGCACAGATAAAGCTAGCAGAATATGCAGAGCACTTAGTGCATAAACTCTGCATAAATATAACAAACCCAGAAGACCTCTGTAACGTGCAGCAACTACACATACACGCTATTATAGACAGCGTACGAAAGCGCACGGAAACTATTAGGGATCTAGTACCAGGAAAACGCAAGGCCAGATCACTATTTGATGGAATAGGCAATGCCATGCACTATTTGTTTGGAACTATGGACAGCAACAACGAAAAAGAGATTTACAGCAGGTTAGAAGAACTTGAATCGAATACACAAGCCCTAGCCGAGCTAGAGAAACAACAAATCAGTGTTGTAAAAACTACCTTGGAAAAGATTCAAAAACCGCTGGCAATGTTAATAGACAGACAACAAAAAATAGCACACCAGATAAACGATCTCCACCATGTGGCCGATGATTTAACTAGGAGGCAACTGAGACAAGAGATTATATCAAGCTTATTGCTCCAAATCATCGAAGTTGAATATCGACAACAAGCCCTCCTGGATATAATAATGGCTAGTAAAACCAATCATATTCATCCACTCCTAATGTCTCCCAAAAATCTGTTGGAGATATACCGCAAGACGGCCTCGAATTGCCCAAATGACCAAAATTGTCTATCTGTCCTATATCAGACAGCAGGAGCTCAGTTGCTCCTTAAATTGGTGGTGAGAATTACTCTCCCAATTTTTAATCTGCCAAAAATTAGGCTACAACAGATTCAATGCTATCCTGTATCCAAGTCAGCAAATTACTCATTAATTCCAGACCCTGGTTATTCATACATAGCCAATAGCGAAAAAACTCAGGAATTTCTCTTATTAAGAGGCGATGACATGAAAAATTTCAAAAAAATAACAAGTAATTTGGAAGAAAACACGTATGTAGGCCGGCTGAACACGCCTATAATCAAAGCGGCAACGTCCAACGAATGTGCCATTAAATTGCTATACAACCCTCTAAGTGAAGTGCCCAAATGCAAGACCAGAGTACAAATCCCACAAAAAGACATGCTGATCAAATTAAGTAAGCCCAATACGTGGCTATTTTCTTTTATCACCTCCACGGTGCTACACATCACATGTCCAGATCACTTTGTAATCTCGAAACTGGAAGGACAAGGGATATTAGAGATAACGCAACCATGTCAAGTTCAAATAGGTGACAAAGTGCTTAAATACGAAGGTCAGAGTAAATTTCCACTAAAAATTACCCAGCCGAATCAGTTTCATGAGCTCAACCACTCTCTACTCAAAGTAAACCTGACTGAAATTTTACAAGGAACTCAAAACCACAGTCTGGGGAAAATCGAAATCTTAACGGGAGACGATACTCATAAATCAATTTATACCGACACCCATTCGCTGGAAGAAATCCAAAACAAAATTACTAAATACCAGGAAAAGGTATCGAACAGAAACTCCCATATCCTGTCCACAACTTCTCTATCATTCACGAGCCTATTAGTTCTGGCCATAATGATTGTTGTGGCAGTAAAATATCTACACCCTGTTGTCATCAATATGAGACAACAGAGAAATCAACCACAAGGTAACCCCGAAATTTCATCAGAGGGAATTCCTTTAGAAGAGCGAACTCCTGCTCCCCAACCCAGCTTAAGGCGAGCCAGAAGCCTCTCCAAAACAAAATCAGTCCAAATCGTTTAGAAATGCGAAACTGACACTGTCAACATTGGTCACTCGATCAAAGTAAATTTATAGACAAAAGAAAACCTGGTCACATGTACAAAACATATAAATAACTAACAACAACGATTTGTAGAAAAAAAAATGGTATTATAATTACATAACAAAATAAGTTAAAATAAATAACTGCATGTAATGAAAAATAGAATAGAAGTAATTTTAAACAAAATAAAAGTAAACAAATCATTAAGGATAAAGTACCCAAAAATGCATGGAGTAAAAATAAAATGAAAGGTATGAAATTCACAAAAAAAAAAAAAGAAAAATTAGAGAAAACATGCCTCTGCAAAAGGAAAGAACTAAATATAAATAACAAATTAATAAGTAAAAATAAGAAGTTTACTGGGTTACTAATAGTAACAAAATATAAGATAAACAATAATAATAATAACTAGTATTAGAATAACAATACAAAAAAAATAAGTGCATAACTACATAAGATAATCAGTTCTTAGGCTAAACAAAAAAATTTTTTTTTGAAAAACAACCACAAAATCATCGACTATTATACTCAAATCGATTTAAATCATTCAAAACAACAATAATGAAAAGACTATATTCGATTTCTGTGTATTTATGCCCATCAAAAAAAAAATTATTTCGATATACAAGGTTCAATAGTTTGAAAGTCTGGTAAACAAGAAATGATTGAAAATATTTAACAAGATTAGATTCCCCGATTTAATTCGACTGTGTATTTTCGATAATTTGAAAAAAAAAAAAAAAAAAATTGAGAACAAAATTAACAACAACGACTACAACAGCAGCAATAAAAAAGATGAAGCAAACCATACTAACAATGGTTAAATAAACAAAAAAAAAACAATGTATAAAAAGCATTTCCTTTTAATACTAAAATTAGAAATAATTATACATTCAAAAACAAAATGTAAAGCCAAGCCGAACGAAAAAATAACATAAAATTACATAAGGCTACACAAAAAAAATGTTTTTAACTAAACTTATAATTAGGGAATAAAATAGTAAATAACAATTAATATTAAAACAACAAATAAAACCTAGCCAATAGAATAGGAGATATACAAGAAAAAAAAAACTAGTTGTTAGCCCAAAATTGTGTAAACTCAACCGAAACCGCACCGACTGAACCAAATAAGTACCAACCTAACCAGACCTAAAAGCAAAACAAATTCGAGAATGAATAAAATAATAGAATTAAAGTAGCACTAATGATCATTAATGGTAACGTAAAATACACTACATAAATTCGCAAAAAATAAAGTTCAAATCAAAGGTAATTAGCAAAAAAAAAAAAAAAGAATAAAATAATACAAACTAGTACAACGACAACTTCCCCTGAGAATTATTCCTCTCCAAAGAATAATTCTCTTTTTCTCAGGGGGAAGGATTGTTATGTACGTAAATTATACCCTGAAAAAGTATAGAAAGGGGATGATTTTACAGGCATATGTACATACATGTTGAACATGATTAGCTTACCTTCAAAAACATTTGAAGAAAGCAAATCAGTTCCTAAAACTCACATAGAAAACCCTAAAATTTGAAAAATATTAAAAAATTGAATAAGTTCTTCAAATTCAATTCAATAAAAAATTCCAAATTATAAATTTTCACGTAAGCTAACCATGCCTAAAACATGGTTAGCTTATCTATTTAAATTGCTGACGCAATTTTCTTCACATTCCATAAATTAAAATAAAATTATTCCCATGGCAAATTTTGCCTTCAGCAAAATTTGCCAGTAGAAATATTTACTTTAAAAAAAAATAAAGCAAAAGACAAATCGTACCTTCAGTACGATTTGTCGTGAAAATTTCAATATGTATGTACGAACGTACATACATATCACAAAAAAGCTTTTGCGACAAGAAGAGCGCGCCGCGAAAGTACATTGTATGTATACGCGCGCGGCATCGTGACGGTGGCTGATGTTTATAAAAGCATCAAATTTCAAGCCTCCGTCCAACGAAAAATATTCTGGACTTGTTTAATCAAGTCCAGAATAAATGAAAATTTTCTCAGGGTGAAAATGCAACTATGCATTTTTTACCCTGAACGAAGGCTCTTGATCGCGACAAAAGTGATCAAGAGCCGAGTTTGATTTTTAATTTGAATACCGGCGGTTCGGCAGTCGAATTTAAAAACGAAAGAAAAGAGTGATATAAATTTTATACGCGGCGGTAGCACGGGCTTTTGGGGTTGAATGTTTTTTCGATAGTTCGATTCGGCGCGGTCTCGGTAGATGGAAACTAAAGAAGCAAGGAAAGAAAGTAAAATTATTTAACCGAGCAAAATTTGTGAGATTGAAAAAAAGCAAGATTGTTTAATTCAAATAAGATTGTGAACTTGAAATAATAAAAAAAAAAGCTAATTTGTTTCGATTCAAATAAGATTGTGAACTTGAAATAATAAAAAAAAGCTAAATTGTTTAGATCAAATAAAAATTGTTAAACTAGAAAAAAGGTGTTGTGTTTGCGTGTTAAGAAAAGGCAAGGTGGTTTTAATTGACGCAGCTTCAGGGCGCAAGGGAGCACTGGATACGGCTCCTGCTTGCCCCACAAACAGGTACATAACAGCGCACTAATTTCCCCAGAGAACAAAGGCACCATTTGTGCCGTCAGTTTTACAACTTTTTCATAGTTTACCGACATTTTATCCATTTTATTGTGTTGCTCTATGCTGGAAGTAATTTGAGTGTTTATACTCGAAGTTGGTGTCTCTAACGTCTGCTGGGATACTAGGGCGCCGCCTAAACTATGATTTCTTGCTAGGAAATTAATTAGACTGTGCCCTCTGAAGCGTTTACCTGAGCGATGCTCGCGATACCAATTTATGGATGGTCTGCTTTGGGGTGAATTTCGCTCCACTATTGGGCTGTCTGGAGGACTTGTGTTGTCAAAAGACAATGAGCTTATTGCTGCCTCAAAATCTGAGCCAGGAGAGCTTTGATCAGGTCTTGGCATGAAAGACAAAACTTCGAGTTTTACGTAATTATTGAGAGAGAAGAAAAAAGAGATTAAGTAGTTTATCTAATTACGTATAATAACCGAAGAAATTAGAATGATTAATTAAAAAAAAATGTTTCTACTGTTTTTTGTCGCTTATGTACATGCACATATATCGCTGTGACTACTGTATTTATTTCTTTATTTATTTTTTAATTTTTTATTATTATTATTGGGGTGAATTTCGCTCTACTATTGGGCTGTCTGGAGGACTTGTGTTGTCAAAAGACAATGAGCTTATTGCTGCCTCAAAATCTGAGCCAGGAGAGCTTTGAGCAGGTCTTGGCATGAAAGACAAAACTTCGAGTTTGACGTAGTTATTGAGAGAGAAGAAAAAAGAGATTAGGTAGTTTATCTAATTCCGTATAATAACCGAAGAAATTAGAATGATTAATTAAAAAAAAATGTTTCTACTGTTTTTTGACGCTTATGTACATGCACATATATCGCTGTGACTACTGTATTTATTTATTTATTTATTTATTAATTTTTTATTAGTCTAAAGTAATTTTGCTACTAAATTAACGCGTCTTTTTAAAAAAAATGTTTTTTTTTTAAACATACTTTTACTTCACTTTAGTTGAAGAGAAGAGGAAAGATGTTAACGTTTTTTCCGCTATGCAGATATGATGCTTTTATTGTTGTTACTGATGTCAATGGATGTTGTTAGAAATGCACAACGTCTCGGTTTTGTGTGCCAGATTCATAAATAATGCGCTTGTTATGACGGAAACTCAAGACCTCGTACAGCACGTTAACAGCCATGTGATATGCGATCACATTTCTCTTACATATTTCCAAAATAACCCTCGTCATCTCAATCGTTTATTTAAGTGGACAACGTCCCCAAAATTTTTGTTAAGTAAACAGATTATACTAACGTAGAGTCAAAAATATTATTTTATTGCTTCAACATGCAAACATTTTCCTTGCCTTATCGCATTGTGTCCAATTTCACTTTCCCTTTTTCTGATGATTATGCGGTTCTATGCGTGAGAACGGTGCTGTACCGAGGCTTGGGGTTGAGTCTACATAATCGGAGTACACTTCAATCCACCGAACAGGAAAGACGTTGACGGCATTTTACGCGTGTATTTGCAAGGTTTCCAAACCTAAAATTATTATCGTCATTGTAAATTTATAACGTATTTTAATAAAATAATAAAATAGTTTCTTTCATAATCAAACCCAAACAAAAAGGTGTTTTCTTTCTAATTTACCAGTGTAAATACGAGAAGTGTGCCCCCGCTCGCTGCGGTAATTGGGCGAGTGTAACAATAAACTGGTGGTAGCGGTAGTGAATCCACGTGATCCTACAGAACATCCACGCAATAGTTCTTTTAATAAAATTTTTTTTTTTCTCCATCGACTTAGATCAAAGGGAAAAGTATTTCTGGAACCATTCAACTACACGTCGGTACATACATATCTACATACTTGCACATGAGGGAAAAGTTCTGCTCAGCGGCAAATCAGCTGTAATTCAACTGTATCCATTGCTAGTAACCAGCTATAATCAGCATTTTATTCCAAACTAATCAACTGTAATTCAACTTTATTCTAAACTAACCAGCTTTATTCGGGATTAATAAACTCTGGACGATGAAGTTATTGATGGCTAAATATGCACTCACTACGGTTTTGGTGGATTTCCTGTGAGTTATTCCTTTTTTTTATTTACATTTAATCTAAATATTTGTAGTTTAATTTGTTCATTTATATAAAAAAAAAATTATGAAAGTATACTATACATACTGGTGAAAGTGTTAGCTTTATTAATATTTTAATGTTGATAGTGAAAAATAAATAAATAATAATACAATGATGATAAGAGTAATATACGGAATTAAGAGTGCAAAGAAATTTTTTCCATTTTTGTGTTATTTTCGTTGTTAGGGGTGATTTGAGCACATATGTATGTGAATTACTTGCCAGTACCGTGAAGTAATCATTTAATTTTTTTTTCTTCTTATCTTTCTTCTGAAATCCAAATTGATTTTAATTGTGGTGTGCACACATAAGAGCTACATACGATCCATTAGTCTACAGAAGTTCATAAATTTTAAAATCCAAAATACAAAATCTAATAACGAATAAAAATTATTAAAGCCATAAAAACTCTAGAAAACTAGTGAAGCTTGAGATAAATAATAAAAGTGCTAAAAAAAAAATAATATTTTTTGTTTCGAATGAAGCTCTAATGTATAAAGAAGTGTTCCTAAAATCGCACCGAGATTCAAGATATCCATTTACCAATCACTGCTTTAGTTAAAGTGATCTTTACGTTCTTAGATGAAATCTTCATAAGAATATAAAGTATTTCTGGAGATCTATGAGCAATATTTTTTTTTTTTGCTTTTTGCATTTTTGCATACTTTAAATTAAATTTGAAGAAGTTAAAATATAAAATATGTGTTCTTAATGTTATTTCTTCCTTCTCTCCTTTTTTGTTTTGCCCCTTGGCTGGACTAATGTCATATAATCTTAATCTGTGTGATGGCTCAAAGGTTGAAAATCTGATATTAAATTAAATGTAGTGATTTTTCCTTGAATTTTTTTTGCTATTGTGTTCGTGTTGAACCTTCTTAAAGTTCCTCGAGTGGGAAGCTAGTGTTCCTTATCTACCCCAACTGAGGTGGAATGACCGAGTGTTAAGAGAACACATGTTCTCATTTAATCTTTCCTTAAGAGACGGGAAAAAGATTCCACGCGGAAACCGTAATCCTCACGATTCTGATTCAGAAAAAATCAGAGTGACCCTACCGACGCGGACTCAGACGAACATTCATTAGACCTGGCGAAAGATAACGTTTCTCCTAACGAATCTACCTCAACTTCGAAAGAAGGTCAGGTATCTCACAAATCTAAATCCAAAGACAACGGAAAACTTTCTTCGCCAGAAATGGCAAACTCCTCATTCAGTTTAGCTAATGCTATTTGCCAGAATTCGATGGCAGTCGTGGCAACGGTAGCCAGATTCCTTCAAATTGCTAAAATACATTACTCTAAAGCTTCAACTGCAGAAGAGAAAATTGAATTTCTTGATCTCGTAAAATCAAAATTAACTGGTAAAGCCTATAATGTACTCCTTAGGTATAATACCTATGACACTTAGAACGAATGGGAAGCAGTGTCGTGTCCCAAAAGCAATCAATCAATAAAACCCAACAATTAACCGCGATAAAACTTTCTTCGAATAAAACAACGCTCGAATTTCGTGCACGTTATAAATCTTTATTTACTAAAACTTGACCTATCTTAACAATTACTATGTACGCCGCACCGAACGGAAACTTGACACCACTATGCAACGCGACGGCTCACTGGAAGAATAGAATATTACAGGCATTCGCCAGTCTAGTCATTGGTCTTTTATGCACCAATATTCGGAAGTAGACTTTACTTAACAACGCGGATGTAAACAAACGACAACAACCTTGCCGTTTGTTCTACCGGTTGCAGCACCTGAGTCGCTCAGTAGTAAACAATCGCTTTACATAATAATTACCATGCGAAGGTTAATTATTATTGTAATCGTCGATTGCTCCACTAAGCGCTCATCGCAGCCAGCTGTTAAGCTAATCAGCAAAATAACCGACAGTTGCAGAACAGTACAATGCGACGTTACTGTTTAGCAATTGCTAATTATTTCACTAAAATGCGCCCTTGGCTGCTGGAAGAATCTTCCGTATATTGGGCCATCACATCCCTCCCCCCTTGGAAAAACTAGTTTCCGCAGGGAACTAGATCTGGAGAGTGCAATAGTCTCAAAAATTGAAAATATTTTTGGTCTCCGTTCGGTTCAGATGGTTTTACATTTTTCTTACATATCAATATAAATATTCTAATTTATATTTTCTTACATTTTTATCATTTTGCATTGTTTTTCTTTATTACCACCTGCATGCTAACTTTTCTTTTTGATTACACGTATTTATTTTCACTAATAATTTTATAGTTTATCTGTTTAACTCTTTTTGACATATATTTATTTCCTTATATATATCCTTATATATATTTTTTCTTTGTCTTCATGCTTATCTCTAATTTATGACATTTATTCTTTAACAATTAACAAATTTTTTTTTTTCATGCATATCTTTACTTTATGAAATTTTTCTTTCACAACTAACATATTTTCCCAAAAACTATGTATCTTTCCAATGCTATAATCAAAAATTTTCTCTTATATTATGCTGCAATCTATTGATCTCTTTTATTTATTTAACTAAATTTACATGATTAAAGCAAATATTCTTAATTAATTCACATGCATTTTAAAAAATACAACGTATTTATTGTCTGTCTAATAACAAAAATAACAAAAATTACAAGTTTTCTTTTTACAAGTGTTTATAGCACTTATATATAACAAAATTACTTACACAAAAATTCTATCTAAGAGTATACTTTCTACGGGTGCCCAAAACTTCTCTAATTACAATACTATGGCTACTCTAATTGCACCATCTGCTTTCCGACGAGGGTAAATTTACTGTTTGCAGGTTTGGTATTCTTGACATGATGACTATATACTGGCCTCTGCTAGCTTGGATAACCTCTGATTTATTGACCCTTTTGATGGTTTTCCGATGAACGCTCGCACTTTTCACTTTTCTAACGTTTCAAACGGTACACTCTTTCTGATAATGCTGCTGGCACTTGATCTCCTTTAAATTTCAAATAAGATTTTACGGTGAAATGCTACTTTATCCCATTAATTATTTGGTAAGAGTAATTTCATCTACATAGCATTTCAGGAAACCATTACATCAGTTTGTAGGTTTTAAGATGTGATCATCATTTCAAGAAACATCTCAATGGAAATCGTTGCTCTGAGGGTCGGTGGTAGGACGGACTCATCAAAATGGTTTTTTTCAAAAAAAATTTCTTTTAAGTACGATGGAGTTCTCTCAATTATATTGAGAGTCCACGTGTACTTAAAGATTTGTTTTTTTTTTATATCTCAGGCTGTAGATTAGTAGGTATATATATATTACAGACCTCTCAGTATTAAATTATGCTCTCAGAGTTCCGTCAGGTTTCCTGATTATAGCTTTCCATTAAAAGTTTATCTAAGATGTAGCTATATTTTGGGACTTTTTCACTGCTGCTCCAAATTCGGTATCTATGGAGATAATATATGTGGACTTCACTGTTACAAGAATAGTATATATCTTGTTCATGTTCAAATGATTATTTCACTCATGTTCCGAGCGTAAATTTTCCGTGGATGTAACTATCCGAAGCTCAAAGACACCAGCGTACATATCCTTATCAGCTGCATCTTACTAATTTCTCGTTCTTCGCTCATACCCTGAGCTGCAGTAATGTTGATCCGTATCTACTATGGTTGATATATTCTTTCACTGATCCTTTCGTTCTGCTACCGCCTATGCTCTGGAAGCGTTGAATATGTAGATTTGACGATCTTACCTATAGTTATTTAAGCTTTGGCAACCACTTTTATTTTTCTCTATTCTACTATATACTATAATATATGTTTTAAATCTTTTCTTATAACTCTTGTTCAATTTAGAATTATTTTTAACTCTTATTATATATTTTTTTTTTAAACTTCTCCTTAAATCTCTTATTCCTTTTAACTTTTCAATTTTTTCTTGACTCTTATCTTTAAAAATCTCTTCGTTTATTAATCAACATTTTTTAAAATATTCTTTTCCCTTATTTTCATTACTCTTTGGGTTTTTTTTATCTTTCTTATACCTGATTGTTAGCTTTACATTTCTAAGTTTAAATCTTTATTAATTATCTTCACACGTTTCTTATTCTTCTAACTTTTTCTTTCTTGGTTCTTTTTCAAATTTCTCTTTCTTTTACATATCTTATTTATTTTTTTCAAAAAAAAATCTCTATTTCTTCCTTTTTATTCAATTTCATTCTCTTTTAAAATCTCTATTTATTTAAAATTTTCAAATTTCCATTATTCAATTGCTCTCTCTCTTTTTTCTTAAGACATTTCCTTACCTTTGTACCTTTTATTTTATAGATTTACCTTACATTGGATCCACTTGGTTACCTTTTTATATCCTTTCCATATTTTCCGGCTCATTTTAAACTCCGCTCATCGAATTTCTTCTGAAATTGGAGGGAATTTTTTTGACATTTCTGTGGTTAAGCTCCCCGATTCCTGGGTCATAACCGTTACCTACCTTGTATAGACTGGCCAAGCTAGGCGTGATATTCTTCATATCGGTCCTACTTCGCACCGGTGCTATCGTACCCGTTTGCAAGCTATATTTTTGTAGCTTTACTTTACCTTTTTGCGGCAAGATCCACTGAGATCGCCGTCGGCTGTAATTGTTCTTATGATTCCATGCAGGTCGTCTGTAAAATTTGCGCGGTCCTATTTGCCCGTGCGAGGAATCAGGATTTTTTACAAAATAGGCTGTTGCATTGGCGATTCTTACGAATGCATGGTCATCCTCCAGCCTATTTCTACTGTACCCTTTATGTTCCGGTTGTCTCCTCCCCTCACTAAATTCGTCGACACTTACATTATGAAATAACGCACTATCATAAGCTGTGGACAAAGTCTTCTCCCATAATTGTGCCCCGAATGGCTCCTCCAATATGGGTTTACTTTTCTCTCTCTGTCCTAAAGATTTCTTTGCATTGCTTGCTATTTTAATGTTATTCTCCTCTATCCTGGCCTGAAACGGACTTCCTTGACTGCTACTTTGCCAAGCTGTGGGTCCCACACGTGCACAAGCTGCAACACTTTTACCAGAGGCACTTGCCTCGTTGCCTTTTCCAGCACCTTGTACCCAAAGTTTCCTATTTACACAGTCAATAATAACTCTGTCACTGAGGAAATCCATTCCAAGGATACCATCAGCTGGAATCGAGTCGGTATCACCAATGACGTTAAAATTGCATTCTTGCTGACCGTTGTCTATGAACAACTTCGCCTCACAGGTGCCTGTGGAACTCCTGGTAAATCCAAAGAGTCCCCCAATTCTTATTTTCTGGTGTGTATTTATAGCTGTATCTCTTTTTATTCTAGCGCCCTTGATTAAGCTACAGGTGGAACCAGTGTCAATGAGAAGTCTAAACTTACCTTCTAACGCTATGTCAGATGGCACTGTGATCACAAATTTACTTCTTGAATTCAATTTTTCACTTTTTTTCTCTGCTAAATATTTCTTAAGGCAGTTCTCCGCGTAGTGGTCCCATGTACGGCAGAATTGGCAATAAAGCCCCTCTCTTCCTGAATGGAGTTCATCTTGAAGGCTAGCTGCACAGTTTGCCACTCTGACGTGATGAATTCGGCAATTGGATTCCTCGTGTCCATATTCCTGACATTCAGTACAGGAGGGTACTTGTTGGCACTCTCCCGCAAAGTGTCCACGCTGTCCGCATTGAAAACACTCAATAGATCTGGGAGGTGTTCTCCTTGTCGAAGATGCTTGGTATCTTCCTGATGACACTGGCCCTGTTCTGTGTAAGAATGGTCTCGAATTCTGTCTAGGCTTTTCGCTGCTATATTTCCCCGTTGCCCATCTGTTTGATGCATTTTCTGTGCTCGGCTGTCGGTTTTCTTGCCATATTCCTAATTCTCTCACTTGAAGCCTTTTGGCATCCTTTTCAAAATAACTGGCTTCCTCTCTCACTTCTTCCAGTGACTGAAATTTACGCCCTGTAAGGTACACTTGCGTGAGTCTACTCATCACACCCGCTTTGAAAGTAGCTACAATATCGGCCTCCAACTCGGTTAGTAGTCCCTTCTCCCCTCCCGGGTATTTGGCCGAGACAGCCTCCTTAATTTGATCGCGCAGTTCTTTCATTCGATCTGCAAACTCCCTGATGTCCTCTCCAGGCCTCTGTCTACATGCCAGCATTTCAATCCGCAATTCACTGAAAGATTTTCTCGTCAAGTATGCAGTTTTTATCGCTTGCTGCAAAGACTTGAAGTCCTTCGGCTCCTGAGAACTTATCAGGTAATATGCATTATCGGATAAGCGGTACTTTATGCATTTAATCAAAATGCTTTGCTCCGCTGGTTCCAGCCTGTCGTGCAAGTCCTTACTGCAGCTGAGGAAGCGAAATACCTCCTTTGGCAACTTTGGTGTCCTTTCTCCCGAAAACATGGGAATATATTTGGACACCATATCCATGATTTTCTCAAATGTATCCGCCATTTTTTCCACTTTTACCGATTTCTTATATTTTAACTTTAACACTTTTTATCTGCAAGAAAGAAGCATTATCCTAAACTCAATCACTCAATCAATTACTTTAGGCTGAAAAGTAAATGGAGTAGCTAAAATTAATGTTAAATAAATGGCGAAGCCAAATGAGGCTTTGCACCTATTCAATTAACGTAATATTGTTTAAGAAAAAATGGAGCAGCTAAAAAAAAAGCATAACTCCCAAAAATAATAAAAAAATGGAGCAGCTAAAAAAGCATAACTCCCAAAAATAACAAAAAATGGAGCAGCTAAAAAAGCATAACTCCCAAAAGTAAAAACACAACAAACACAATACCTGTATTACAGCAACACTTAAACTTTTACCGGCTGCGCCAAATTGTCGTGTCCCAAAAGCAATCAATCAATAAAACCCAACAATTAACCGCGATAAAACTTTCTTCGAATAAAACAATGCTCGAATTTCGTGCACGTTATAAATCTTTATTTACTAAAACTTGACCTATCTTAACAATTACTATGTACGCCGCACCGAACGGAAACTTGACACCACTATGCAACGCGACGGCTCACTGGAAGAATAGAATATTACAGGCATTCGCCAGTCTAGTCATTGGTCTTTTATGCACCAATATTCGGAAGTAGACTTTACTTAACAACGCGGATGTAAACAAACGACAACAACCTTGCCGTTTGTTCTACCGGTTGCAGCACCTGAGTCGCTCAGTAGTAAACAATCGCTTTACATAATAATTACCATGCGAAGGTTAATTATTATTGTAATCGTCGATTGCTCCACTAAGCGCTCATCGCAGCCAGCTGTTAAGCTAATCAGCAAAATAACCGACAGTTGCAGAACAGTACAATGCGACGTTGCTGTTTAGCAATTGCTAATTATTTCACTAAAATGCGCCCTTGGCTGCTGGAAGAATCTTCCGTATATTGGGCCATCACATCAGCAATAACGAAAACTTTCATAAAATTTCGTTCTACACAAGTAATACGGATCGAACTATTCACAGTCAAGCAGGGTATCCGTGAAATGGAATCTGAATACTCGGAAAAAATTGAAAAATTTTTAGATGAGTTAAACATATCTAGTACCCAGAATGAAGGAAATGAAGGCAGTAAGGCCATCCGAAGTCTAAATGAAAAAACGGCTGTGAACAATTTTAAAAGAGGATTAAAATCACCATTAAAATTGATAGTAAAATCAACAAAGTATGACGACTCTTTAACTGAAGCCATTGACTATGCATTAGAAGAGGAACATATTGCAGATAATGAGAACCAAAACACTGACCTTAAGAGGTGCAGTTATTGTAAAAACATGGGACACACTACTAATGAATGTAGGAAGCTGCAAAACCGGTATAATTTCCACCAATCAAATGGTTATAATCGTCCCCCATTTTCTAAATTCCAAAATCAGCGCGTTAACACCATTCAAACTGAGCAACGTTGTCGATACTGCAAGAATTTAGGACATACAATTCCAGAATGCAGAAAGCGCCAATTTAATAACTCTAGATGTGAAAATTCAACTTCCACTTATACTAGATCCCATCACAATGCTTCAAGTGTGCCTCAAACTAGACAAAACGACCAAAATACTCGACGCGCAAGTTCGGGAAACGCAGCAATACCCAGCACCAGTGGCGCAATGGTGCGGGTACAGAATCTCAATTAGTGTCCCAAACCAAAAATTCCAATTGTTCAAATAAAATTTCTGCTCAACGCCAGAAGCAGAAAAGGTTAAACTCCACTAGTCTGAAAAGGCCAGACTGTAATAATATCTCAATCCCAATTCTAAATCTCAGCCCTCTCCAAACGTTTCAAACGGAAACTACCCTCAATATCCTTCAAGCAAAGAATCAAGAGAATACACTTCTCTTGGATACCGTAGCTTCAATTAGTTTAATTAAAGTTAGCTCACTTAAAGATGACGTTGAAGTTTATACTGACTGGCCTACACCACATAGAGGCATTTCTGACCACACGATATCGACCAAAGGAATCTTCTATCTGGGCATTCAGCTATCCGAAACTGCTATACTTAATCATCCATTTCATGTGGTTTCCTCTGATTTTCCCATTAATTGCGAAGGAATTATTGGAGAAATTTTTTTTTCCAAGACTGGTTCTGTGATCAATTATAAGTCCCAAATCTTTACATTTCAAACTCAAGATGGAGAAATTGAGTTTCTTTTAAATACTCCAGAAAAAATATAAATATCCCTCCTAGAACCGAGACATTTTTCAAATTCGGTCCGGTACTCGAAATCATATGTTTCCCTTCGGAGATAGCACCCCTAGTCTACACTTCAGGGTGTATAGCAAAACCTGAGGATGGATACATATACATATCCGTAGTAAATTCTTCCCAAGATGAAGCGGAAATAACTAATAAAATGCATTTTCCTTCCAAAAGATTGGATGAATTCGACGTATATAATCTTAAAAATATCATAAATAAAGACAAAGTAGAGCAACGCTTAGCGAAACTTTCTTCTCTCCTGGATCTCAATCATCTAAATGCGGAAGAAGAGCAGTCAGTTATAGACATCTTTCGTGAATATAGTGATATTTTTCATCTCGAGGGGGATAAACTTACCTTCACTCCGGCAATTACGCACAATATTCCAGTAGATCCTACTCATTCTCCAGTAAATCTTCGACCGTATCGTTTACCTGAGATACACAGGCAGGAAATCAAGAAACAAGTCGGTCAGATGCTCGACGGAGGCATAATCCGTTACAGCACAAGTCCTTGGAATGCGCCACTGTTGGTGGTGCCGAAAAAACTTGATGCGCAGGGTAATAAGAAATGGAGGGTTGTGGTGGATTTTCGCAAGCTAAATGAGCTTACAATAGCTGATTCACATCCACTACCCAACACAGATGACATCCCGAATCAACTGGGTGACTCGAAATATTTCTCCACGCTAGATCTAGCAAAGGGATATCATCAAATACAGGTGGCTGAGATGGATAAACCGAAAACGGCCTTCAGTACACCACACGGACATTTTGAGTTCAATCGCATGCCCTTCGGTCTTCGTAACGCACCGCCCACATTCCAGCGTCTTACGAATAGAGTCTTGACTGGTTTACAAGGTACAAGATGTTTTGTCTATCTGGACACGTGGTCATCTATGGACGAGACCTGAATGCTCACAATACTAATCTCCGAGAAGTGTTTGAATGTTTAAAGAAGCACAATTTGAAGATCCAACCCAATAAATGCAAATTTCTATGCAGAGAGGTGAGTTATTTGGGGCATGTCATAACCGAAAGAGGTATAAAGCCCGATCCCCGCAAGGTGACAGCTGTAAAAGCTGTACGCCCTCCACAAAATGTAAAACAGCTTAAATCTTTCCTAGGTCTGGCAGGATATTACAGAAAGTTTATTCCACGGTTTTCCAAGCTTGCTAATCCATTGAATCAGCTACTCAAAAAAGACATTCCCGTTAATTGGGATGCTCATTGCGATGAGTCTTTTAATTTGTTAAAAAAATCTATTACGCAAGCTCCAATTCTACAATACCCAAATTTCGAGAAACATTTTTTTGTCACAACCGACGCCAGTAATGCGGCGATTGGCGCGGTGCTTTCTCAAAGAAGTGAACTGGACGGTACGGACTTACCTATTGCATTTGCAAGCAGGGTCCTGAATAAGGCCGAAAAGAATTATTCAACTATCGAGAAGGAAGCACTTGCTGTCGTATGGGCGACCAAGCAATTCAGACCGTACGTCTATGGTAGAAAATTTACGGTGGTGACAGATCATAAGCCTCTGGTCTGGATTTTTAATCTAAAGGACCCATCCTCCAGAATTATGCGCTGGAGAATTAAACTTGAGGAATATGATTTCAATGTTATCCATAAATCGGGACATCTGACCACAAATGCAGATGCTCTATCCCGATTGGAAACAGAGAATGTCAACGTGATAACCAGATTCCAAAAACGGGAATTGCAGAAGCAAACAAATGTTCACAGTCCTAAGTTCAGCCTGATCAACAAGTCATTCCAAAATCATACAAATTCACGTAACAATAAAGGCAACGACCGCTTACCTCGAATGCACTGTAGTGAACAGTTTGCGACGTTACTGTTTAGCAATTGCTAATTATTTCACTAAAATGCGCCCTTGGCTGCTGGAAGAATCTTCCGTATATTGGGCCATCACATCAGCAATAACGAAAACTTTCATAAAATTTCGTTCTACACAAGTAATACGGATCGAACTATTCACAGTCAAGCAGGGTATCCGTGAAATGGAATCTGAATACTCGGAAAAAATTGAAAAATTTTTAGATGAGTTAAACATATCTAGTACCCAGAATGAAGGAAATGAAGGCAGTAAGGCCATCCGAAGTCTAAATGAAAAAACGGCTGTGAACAATTTTAAAAGAGGATTAAAATCACCATTAAAATTGATAGTAAAATCAACAAAGTATGACGACTCTTTAACTGAAGCCATTGACTATGCATTAGAAGAGGAACATATTGCAGATAATGAGAACCAAAACACTGACCTTAAGAGGTGCAGTTATTGTAAAAACATGGGACACACTACTAATGAATGTAGGAAGCTGCAAAACCGGTATAATTTCCACCAATCAAATGGTTATAATCGTCCCCCATTTTCTAAATTCCAAAATCAGCGCGTTAACACCATTCAAACTGAGCAACGTTGTCGATACTGCAAGAATTTAGGACATACAATTCCAGAATGCAGAAAGCGCCAATTTAATAACTCTAGATGTGAAAATTCAACTTCCACTTATACTAGATCCCATCACAATGCTTCAAGTGTGTCTCAAACTAGACAAAACGACCAAAATACTCGACGCGCAAGTTCGGGAAACGCAGCAATACCCAGCACCAGTGGCGCAATGGTGCGGGTACAGAATCTCAATTAGTGTCCCAAACCAAAAATTCCAATTGTTCAAATAAAATTTCTGCTCAACGCCAGAAGCAGAAAAGGTTAAACTCCACTAGTCTGAAAAGGCCAGACTGTAATAATATCTCAATCCCAATTCTAAATCTCAGCCCTCTCCAAACGTTTCAAACGGAAACTACCCTCAATATCCTTCAAGCAAAGAATCAAGAGAATACACTTCTCTTGGATACCGTAGCTTCAATTAGTTTAATTAAAGTTAGCTCACTTAAAGATGACGTTGAAGTTTATACTGACTGGCCTACACCACATAGAGGCATTTCTGACCACACGATATCGACCAAAGGAATCTTCTATCTGGGCATTCAGCTATCCGAAACTGCTATACTTAATCATCCATTTCATGTGGTTTCCTCTGATTTTCCCATTAATTGCGAAGGAATTATTGGAGAAATTTTTTTTTCCAAGACTGGTTCTGTGATCAATTATAAGTCCCAAATCTTTACATTTCAAACTCAAGATGGAGAAATTGAGTTTCTTTTAAATACTCCAGAAAAAATATAAATATCCCTCCTAGAACCGAGACATTTTTCAAATTCGGTCCGGTACTCGAAATCATATGTTTCCCTTCGGAGATAGCACCCCTAGTCTACACTTCAGGGTGTATAGCAAAACCTGAGGATGGATACATATACATATCCGTAGTAAATTCTTCCCAAGATGAAGCGGAAATAACTAATAAAATGCATTTTCCTTCCAAAAGATTGGATGAATTCGACGTATATAATCTTAAAAATATCATAAATAAAGACAAAGTAGAGCAACGCTTAGCGAAACTTTCTTCTCTCCTGGATCTCAATCATCTAAATGCGGAAGAAGAGCAGTCAGTTATAGACATCTTTCGTGAATATAGTGATATTTTTCATCTCGAGGGGGATAAACTTACCTTCACTCCGGCAATTACGCACAATATTCCAGTAGATCCTACTCATTCTCCAGTAAATCTTCGACCGTATCGTTTACCTGAGATACACAGGCAGGAAATCAAGAAACAAGTCGGTCAGATGCTCGACGGAGGCATAATCCGTTACAGCACAAGTCCTTGGAATGCGCCACTGTTGGTGGTGCCGAAAAAACTTGATGCGCAGGGTAATAAGAAATGGAGGGTTGTGGTGGATTTTCGCAAGCTAAATGAGCTTACAATAGCTGATTCACATCCACTACCCAACACAGATGACATCCCGAATCAACTGGGTGACTCGAAATATTTCTCCACGCTAGATCTAGCAAAGGGATATCATCAAATACAGGTGGCTGAGATGGATAAACCGAAAACGGCCTTCAGTACACCACACGGACATTTTGAGTTCAATCGCATGCCCTTCGGTCTTCGTAACGCACCGCCCACATTCCAGCGTCTTACGAATAGAGTCTTGACTGGTTTACAAGGTACAAGATGTTTTGTCTATCTGGACACGTGGTCATCTATGGACGAGACCTGAATGCTCACAATACTAATCTCCGAGAAGTGTTTGAATGTTTAAAGAAGCACAATTTGAAGATCCAACCCAATAAATGCAAATTTCTATGCAGAGAGGTGAGTTATTTGGGGCATGTCATAACCGAAAGAGGTATAAAGCCCGATCCCCGCAAGGTGACAGCTGTAAAAGCTGTACGCCCTCCACAAAATGTAAAACAGCTTAAATCTTTCCTAGGTCTGGCAGGATATTACAGAAAGTTTATTCCACGGTTTTCCAAGCTTGCTAATCCATTGAATCAGCTACTCAAAAAAGACATTCCCTTTAATTGGGATGCTCATTGCGATGAGTCTTTTAATTTGTTAAAAAAATCTATTACGCAAGCTCCAATTCTACAATACCCAAATTTCGAGAAACATTTTTTTGTCACAACCGACGCCAGTAATGCGGCGATTGGCGCGGTGCTTTCTCAAAGAAGTGAACTGGACGGTACGGACTTACCTATTGCATTTGCAAGCAGGGTCCTGAATAAGGCCGAAAAGAATTATTCAACTATCGAGAAGGAAGCACTTGCTGTCGTATGGGCGACCAAGCAATTCAGACCGTACGTCTATGGTAGAAAATTTACGGTGGTGACAGATCATAAGCCTCTGGTCTGGATTTTTAATCTAAAGGACCCATCCTCCAGAATTATGCGCTGGAGAATTAAACTTGAGGAATATGATTTCAATGTTATCCATAAATCGGGACATCTGACCACAAATGCAGATGCTCTATCCCGATTGGAAACAGAGAATGTCAACGTGATAACCAGATTCCAAAAACGGGAATTGCAGAAGCAAACAAATGTTCACAGTCCTAAGTTCAGCCTGATCAACAAGTCATTCCAAAATCATACAAATTCACGTAACAATAAAGGCAACGACCGCTTACCTCGAATGCACTGTAGTGAACAGTTTAAGCCAAAATCAAATAATTTAACCAATGATCATACGCACAATGATCTAAACGTTGATTCAGATCCAATTCAAAAGTCTACAGGAAATGCAAAAAAATCAACCTGTAATACTAACAAACAGAGAGAAAATCGCAGAAATTCTTCGCGAGTATCATAGTAATCCTATTGGTGGACACCAAGGAGTGGCCCGTACAATCAAAAGAATTAAACAAAAATATGTCTGGAAAAATTTATGTAAAGACGTTAAAGCATTCATATCATCCTGCGATAGTTTTCAAAGGAGTAAGGTTACACAAAACGTAAAAATCCCTATGAAAATTACGACGACCTCAAAGAAACCAATCGAACGCATCTCTTTAGATATTGTGGGACCTATTAATCCATCATCTGATAGTGGAAATCATTATATTCTTACCTGCCAAGACGACTTGACAAAATTTGTACAAGCAATCCCACTTCCAAATCAAGAAGCCAGCACTATAGCCGAGTCCTATGTCCGAAAAATAATTTGCGTTTTTGGTACCCCACGATATTTACTAACTGACCAAAGTAGAAATTTTTTAAGCGAGTTATTTAAAAGAACTTGTAAGTTATTGAAAATACAAAAGATACAAACAACTCCTTAACACCCTCAGGCAAATGGATCAGTTGAGCGATACCACTGAAGCTTAAACGAATATCTTAGGAGTTGTGCGAACAAAGATCCCAAAAACTGGGATCCTTGGATCGATTATGCGGTATTCTGTTATAATACTACTCCGCATTCAGCAACAAACTACTCGCCGTACGAACTCTTATTTGGCTTGTAACCTGAAATCGCGTCTTCCGTCACTACATCCGTTGAACCAATTTACAATTATGACGACTATGTCATAGAAATGAAAGCCAGGCTGCAGAATGGCTACCAAATGGCCCACGAAAGTTTAGTAAAAGCCAAAGAACGATCAATACTTTACTACGACCGAGGAACTAAAGAAACAACTTTTACGATAGGAGACAAAGTTTTGTTTGAGAGCAAAGTAAAGAAAAATAAAAAACTCACAATGAAATATGAGGGGCCATACGAAATAATAGACATTCGCTCACCGAAAACTTCTCTAATACAAATCGGGAGAAAAACTAAATTAATTCATAATAGCTTACTTAAACCTTATATTGCTTAGGAGTCAAACCTCTAGCCACTATTTTTCTATTCTACCTCAAATGCTTTGCGAGACACACTAAACTAAGCACTACGTATTTGCAGGATCCTGGTGATAATTTTCACCAAAACTCATGCTCAACCTATTAAATCATACCATGTCAACACAGCAGTTGGGAATTCAAGTGGGATGTACTTCGAAAGTCTAGGAAGTTGGGCCAAATCGACTTCAGTATGGAAACTGGTGGTACACCTTGATTTCAATAAATTTGAAACAGAGGAAAAGCTGCTCCAACAAAGGTACACTATCCCTTCTAATTTTTGTAACGACCTAAAGGCTATCATGCTAACGGATCCATGTAAAGCATCCATTCAAGCTCTAAACTCGACAATAGATGAAGTAATCGAAAATAATGTCATCCTTAAGCAAACTTTTCATCGTAATACTAGAAAAACTAGAGCAATTGTGAATGGGATAGGAAAACTATCAAAATTTTTATTCGGGACCATAGACGAGGACGATTCAAAGAAAATTGACGAGGCCATACGCACACTAAAAAAAAATCAAGAAATTTTATATCAGGTAGTCTCAGATCAAATGTCTATTATGTCTAAAACAGTAGAAACTTTAAACAAATTTGAAAACTCGACGAATACTAAATTCAATTATATCCAATCAGTCGTAAATTCTCTGGCAGAACGCCTCAATAACAAAAGTAAAATTGTACAAACAATGCATCTCTTTGATGAGTTATCCAGTTTCATTATATTTTCACTCAACCGTTTTCTTAGAAAACAAGAAGAACTCACTAATATAGTATATGAAGCTAAACTAGGCAGACTAGACAAACATATATCAAATTCACGAACCTTCATTCAAGCTCTAAAAGAGATATAGTTGGAACTTCCCCATGAACTTAAACTTCCAGTAAAGACGTCAATAGAAAACCTTCCTTTAATCGTTCGAATTTCCAAGGTGGAACCGTTGTACACCAACCAATTTTTAGTGTTTAATATAGAAACTCCGCTAATAAGCGACAAGTTCAAACTCTATAAGTTGACCAGCATACCCGCACTTTATAGAGATAATCTTTACTACTTTGTTAAAACAGATTCAGAATATATGGCAGTTAACGAAAACCTAAAGCAATACATTTTCCTAAAGCAGAATGAAATGGATCAATGTCAAAATGCAATCGAGAACTTATTCATATGTGCTCAGAACTACCTCACGTACAATCAGAATACGAATAATTGCGTAATAAGTCTATACTTAGGATACAACCTTACAAAGAATTGTGAAGTTAGAAATTTTAAAGTGTATCATGAAATATCGCATTCGTTAAATAAAGGTAATTCTTGGCTATATGTTACCCCAAGTTTAAGTGATTTAAGAGTAAATTGTAACAATGACGGATATTCTATCCAAATTGCACATAGTGGTATCCTAGAATTAAATAATGGTTGCAAAGCATCGACCAAGCAAATAAATATAGAAGCTACTAATGTAATTAAGACAACAAATGCTGTTTTTTTTTTTTTTTTATTAAGCCAAGCTCAGGGGATACCCTATGATGCAAAGCACAGCATGGCAGGAAGGAGATAGGGAAAGGATTAGGGGATATGAGGAGAATGGCGGAGGTGCCGATGTATGTCACCCTTAAACTTCCGCAGATTGTATGCCGGGGGAAAACAGAAGATGGTAAGCTGTTCCACATTCGCACTGTTCGGAATAAAAAAGCATCACGGAATTTTACTGTACGGCCGAAAGTAATTTGAAGGGTTAAGGGATGTGCGCGGTTTGCAGCGCGAGTATTGCGTCCAAGGGATTAGACTAGAGATTTCATCAGAACATTGACCATGTATATAGCGATAAAGGAGCGAAAGGCATCCAACATTGCGGCGCTGCTCGAGTGAGTCGATATGACAAGTTATTGCCAAATCGCCAATGAGCTTGAAGGCTCTCTTTTGGACAATATCCAATGAAGCTAAGGCTGTGCGACCAGCCCCGGCCCATATATGGGAGTTGTATTCCATTCTAGGTCTAATGTGGGACTTGTAGAGGAGCGCTAGATTTGACGGGCTGAAATATTTCTTACACCTTTTCAGAAATCCAAGACATTTCGATACTTCTTTGGCAACAGAGAAGATGTGATCTGTCCAGTTTAACTTGCTGGAAATATTAATGCCAAGAATGCTTAGTGACGGTGAATCAGAAATGAATGCTCCATCAAAAGAAACGGGTGTGGTTAAGTTATGATCTTGTTTTAATGAGATAAGACAGATTTGGGACTTTGATGCATTGAATTCGACGCGATTCGCTTTGCCCCAAGCGAGGATATTGGCAAGATCGTTATTCAATGATCTAGTCATGCAAACACATGCAGCATTCCCCCTGGATTCCGCAAGAGTGTCAAAGGAGTAAGCGAAATCAAGAGTACTGTCATCTGCGAAACTATGGATGGGATTGAAAGTAAGGGAAAGCAGATCATTAATGAAAATTAAAAAGAGAGTTGGAGAGATAACAGAGCCTTGAGGTACACCGGCATTTATGGAATGCGGTTCAGACGTAACGCCATCTTCTAATACAACACGTATTTGGCGACTAGATAGGAAACTTTCAATCCATAATACAAGAGGAGGGGAGAGACCAAGTGCTTTGAGTTTGGCTAAAAGGGCTGGATGCCAGACTCTATCAAAGGCTTTTGAAATATGCAGGGAACGATTTTAGACTCACCAAAATTGTAAAGACTACGGTTCCAACGTTCCGTAAGAAAGGTCAGCAAGTCTCCAGATGATCGTCCAGCTCGGAAGCCACATTGGCGATCGTTGATGAGATGGTTAGTTTCTAGATAATTCATTAATTTTGAGTTAATGATAGATTCAAAAACCTTTGAAAGAATCGAAGTGATGGCAATTGGTCGATGATTTGAGGGATCGCTACCCTCTCCTTTCTTAGGAATAGGCTGAACGTGAGCAAGCTTCCAAGCAGTTGGAAATTTTCCTGTCGCATAAGACAAGTAGAAGAGTTTGCGCAGAGGTTTAGCCAAGGATGAGGCGCAGCTTTTAATTAACAGGGGCGAAAAACCATCAGGACCTGCGGCTTTGGAGACGTTGATCCCCTTAAGGACCCTGAACACATCCCTCGTACGAACGTGTATTGGCTCTTGTACACATTCACACGGGCGATGCAAAACAGGTGTTTGTGAAGTTGGTGGAAGACAAGAATTTGAAGCGAATCTAGCAGCTAAAATATTAGCTTTATCCAGGGAGTCAACAATCACTTCACCATTATTAAGTAGTGAAGGGACCAGAAACCTTTGCTACCTTTGCGGCTTGTCAAGATTCTTTGTCTAATATTCTGGTCAAAAAGAAATTTTTCTCTCTGGATAATGGACTTGCAGGTGTTCCGTGCAGTCTTGTAGACTTGTTTCATTTCCGGACATGGATGCAATTGATAGGCGCGAAAAGCAGACTCTTTCGCTTTTATAGCTTGGTTGCACTTATCGTTAAACCAGGAGCGAGCATGCTGTTGTTGAGACCTGCTGTAAGAATACGGAATGTATTCACGCATGCCAAGATTTAGTATGTTACTAAATTGTAATGTGTATTCATCAACATCCCTCGAAGCAAAACAGACCGACCAATCAATTTCTTTAAGATACTTATTGAGACTTTCCCAATCAGCATTCTTATAGTGCCAAAGAAGCCTACTTGTAGGTGGAGTAGTTGGGCGGCACAGGTTTGAGGTGGTAAATTGAGCCGTGATTAAACAATGGTCTGGATTTCCAAGAGGGGAACCGAGTGAAATGGAATATTTGTCTGGATGAGATGTTAGAAACAAGTCGAGTAAATTAGCTTTATCTCCAGCTGCATCAGGAATTCGCGTTGGTGCATCCACTAGCTGTTGCAAATTAAATGATTCACAGAAGAGTTCAACGAAACCGCCCGCAGGACTTGTGGTAGAAGAATGTCTGAGCCACGGTATATTATGAACATTAAAATCGCCTGCCAGGACGATTTCGGAAGAGGGGGAAACAGAAAGCAAATGATCAATATTGTTGGAGATATTGTCAAATACGAATACCGTGTCGTCATCAGACATATTTGGGCTGCGATAAAGGAAACAGAAGTATATGATGTGCTTGTGAAGTTTGAACCTAATCCAGATATAATTAAACTCTGGATTAGCAGAAGGAAAATCTTGAAGAATAATAAAGGCCACATCATTCCGAATATATACTGCGATCCCTCTATGCTGAGAAAAAAGAGGCACGAAGCTGTAACCAGGGACGTGATACTGATTAATATCAGCATCAGAAACGACCTTGGCTTCACTTAGCGCAAGAATTGCCGGATGTTTTGAGTTAAGGTGGCAGTACACCGAAAACCGATTTGCTCTTAATCCGCGAATGTTGCAGAAATCTAAAATAAAATTCTGCATGCTAAAGGCAAAAACAGAAAAGCAAAAAGAAAAAAAAGCGACACACAACAACACAAATATTTGGGCGCCACCAGCAGCAGTCAACGACACAGCGAGGTAAAAAAAAAAAACATCAATAGTGTTATGCCTATTGCTGCTTTCAATACCTCAGACCGTGCAGTTCAGTGACCCCAGCTGGGTGTACCCGGATTGCTGATCAGTGACAAGTGCTAATGCATTTGCACTGATCACAGATGAAGAGAAGGAAAGGAAACGTTACCGTGCTGCTGGCTAATTGAATGTTGATAGGGCATAGAAGAGCCCTTAACTTGGCGGATAAACTTTAATTTTGATAATTTATTTATTTAACGGTCGCGTCGAATTTTAAATAATTATAGTTAGCGATTTATATGGAAACTGTTTAACACAACACTACAACTTGTTTTAAATTAATTGATTAGTTATGTTTAGATTAATCGATTAGATCTACAACACGAGGCAACGTCCGATCGGATTGACTCCACGCACTCCAATGATATAAAAGTATGTAGACTTTTTTGACCCAAATGACTTCTACTTTCGTCCCCTTTAGGGATTAAGGACATTTACGGAACACCCTGTATAGGTTTCTATACAATATAAATGATATCGTTTTACGTGAAGACATTTTTTATTATCGAGCTAAAGATATCGCTTTTATATTTCGATCGGACGATTCTCAAGTATCAAGTTGCATGATTTGGGCCCCGATCCCACCCAAATGGCTCTGTCGACAATAATCTAACTGATGTGAAATTACATATGCTGGCTGGATAATAGAAATCTTAATGCCTTGCCTTCTCAGTTTCATGCGCCTGCAGCGTTCTACAATCAGGGCCTCGGGGCTGACAAATTGATACAAAATCCTTGGACCACTAACGGAATACAAATGACGGATGGATTATTATGCAATTAAAACTGACAAATTTATACTGTATTAATTAAACGGACAATACAATATATACGTATATACACGTTTTGGAGCTTGGTCGTTATCATAAATGTATGTCATAAACTATAAAAATTAATCAATCGTTGTTTAGTAATATTTCCGTAATTTCAGATTATGTTGCAGTTCTTGTACTCTGTAAGCAATGGCAGCCGTAACAAATGATGAGGAAATTGAAAAAAAAAATATCGTGAAGCTGAAGAGGATAGATGAATGATCCTCAAAGATAACTCAATGGTAGAAAACAAGCCTCCAAACGATGAGTACTGGCCAAAGGGGCATAAATTTAATAAGATTGTTTTGTAATGTAGCTGTAAGCGAGCACCACAACTACATGACGGCACTTTGGGTGGGTTAGTGTAGCGGTATGTTAAAAGAAGAAGATATGGTGGCTTGTGTTTACTGTTTCTTTATTAAACGAATTCTAATTGCTCAATATCATATATTTTCTTATATTCACTCTAATGTTTAATGCTAGTTCTAATATTAATTATGTCGTCTGGTATGTGTGCTTGAGGTGTCATAGCGTGACACGTACTCAACCTTATACCTCTGACTTAATGCTTTATGTTTAGTTAAATTCACTATACTTGAGCACACTTAAACTAATTAAAATTACTTTGTTTCTCCACATGAGACGCTAAATATGCTAAGCGAGCATGAGTTTAGCTGTTATGTGGTCAAACTTAATTCTAATAATTTGCTGTCACCAATATGAATTAATTTCAGAAAATATGTTAAATACTTATCCTGAAATTTTGATTACAAAACAAGATCAATTTTTCACACAAATTTTCATCAAACATCTTTAATTTTAGAGCATGAGAATAATGTACCATATTGTACGTTTATTTATGCTTCTTAAAATTGAAAGTGTCGCGTTTGTTGTGTGTGTTTTCGTCGCAATCAAAGGATTAATTTTTAAGGTAAGTGAATAAATATATTTTTTAAATATTTAGTAATACTTTTACTATGCATAATTTGCAAAAAATCTGCAAATTATGCGAATTTTTGCATATTATGAAAGTGTTTCACGAAATGTCAACAATGGCGAAAATTGTTGAATTTCGTGAATTATTGGGAACATGAATTTCGCTAAGAAATTGCAATGTTTACATTTGCATAGTGTTGCTGTTGTACTGCCAAGAAATTTGTTCCTTGGCAGTCTACATGTATGTGCCTAGTTTTTCATTTGTAATTAGCAATTTTCAATCCAATTAGGTTTATTTAAGTAATTTATCTACATCTTTTTTTTCAGATATTTCTTGGACGTACAGCTGGCAGAGTGGAATGGACTGAGGACATAATCTTAGGGAAGTATTTAGTATTCATCAAATTGTGTTTTAATTGTTTTTTATTTATTTTCAGCATTCTTTATTTTGCGTATGCCCCTCTTATGGTAGTGATTGACGATCAACTTGCCATCCTTGTTGACTCGTAGTCGAACCTGGTATTTGTCGGGTAGGTTGACGAATTTTTCCCGATTCCTTCGCTCCTGTATTGTCCTGACGTTAATGCACTGGAATACGAACCGAGGCAAATATATGTCCATGCCTTCTCGAGTTCGGAATCTTTGAAAGCTGTTATTCGCTCTCATTTCGAATTCCTCGATGTTTGTGGCCAGCAGAAGCCTTGTCAAGGCAGAAATGCGACTGCCATTGACACTGCTGTCTGTTTTGGATGTGGATCCGTGTAGAAAGTCGGGCCCACAAAAGGTCGGTTTGTCACCCTGGTAGCTTGACTCGTCGTTGCTTGGCTTGTTGATGCTTGGCTCGTTGATGGTTCTCCTCTGTTTCGGGGCACTAGTTCATGCGCCAGTTCTGGCCGAGGCATGCCGAAGACATCACACCCTGGGTCACGAAGCATCCTAAGTTCTGGACTTCCTGGTGGGCTGAAATGTATGTCTTCTATAATATGAAACGTATCGTCTTATTCGTGAGCAATCAAGCTGGTCAATCTACCGCAACTGAAGGAAAAAACAACCCTCAGCCAGTAGTAACTCATAGATGGACAGGCACATGACGACACTAAAAACAGTTATTTAATCTATTGCTAATGGTAGGGGTCTAATTTTGGCAATTTGTCGTAGAAAGCTACCGTTTTGCATTTTGACTTTTACTACCCGTACCAGGTCATCTGTACCTGGATGCACTTGCTCGATTATGCCCATGGCCCAGCTAGTGGGTGGCATATGATCGTGTTGGCAAGGACGATATCTCCAATCTGAAGATTAGGTTGTCTTGTGTACCATTTAGGCAAGTTTTGAAGCTGATTAAGGCAATCCCTTGACCATTTATTCCAAAACTGTTTGTATAGTTCCTGGGTATATTTCCATCGTTTGGAATATACTACCGCTTCGTTAGTGTAGTCTGGCTGTGGAATGGCATTACGTGCTTGGCCATTCAAAAAATGTCCGGGTGTGAAGATAAGTAACCCCTCTGGATCATTTTTTACATAGCAAAGCGGTCTAGAATTTAGACATGCTTCCACCTGAGCCAAGACCATCGAATATTCTTCAAAGGTGCACTTGGATTGTTGTAAAGTGCATCTTAAATGATGCTTTATCGATTTCACTCCAATTTCCCATATCCCTCAAAAGTGTGGAGAGGCTGGAGGATCGAAATGCCAATGGACTTGCTCAGAGCCAAGATATTGTGCTGCTATTGGAGTTGCATCGCGAAGTGATGAACTTTCCTCCAATGAAGTTGGTGCCCCAATCTGAATGTATGTCACTACATAATCCTCGTCTAGCCACAAATCGTTTTAATGTGGCGAGGAATGCTTCAGATTTGAGATCTGACACCCACTCGATATGCACATCCTTCGTGGCCATACAGACAAAGATACAAAAATATATTTTCTGTAATTTTGCATTTCGTAGATTTGATGATTTTATAATTACCGGTCCGGCATAATCAATTCCTATTTTCAAAAATGGTTTTTTTATATTAAATCGGGAAGTGGGCAAATTTCCCATTAATTGGCTTCTTGTCATCGTTCCATGTTTGAAGCATCTAATGCATTTGTGGAGTCTGCTAGTAAGACGGCGTCGTGCATCTGTGATCCAAAATCTGTGGCGACTAGTGCTCAGAACCAATGATGGACCGCCATGCAGGGTTTCTAAATGTAGTTTGTCAATTAAAATTAATGTGATGTGAGGATCACGTGGTAAGATGATTGGGTGCTTCCTATTATATGGGTTTGCCGAGTTCTGTAGTCTACCACCCAATCGTATGAAACCATTCTCTTCCATAAAGGGATTGAGCTTTGTTAGTTTACTATGCTGTGACAACGACTTCTTGTCCTACATATTTTGGTATTCTTCTACGAACGCAGTTTATTGTTCGAGTTTGAATACGGTTTGATCTGCCTGGTTCCATTCCTGCACATTGAACTATTGTAGGCGTTTAGCTTTAGGATGCCTACAATGTATACGAAGCATTGTATGTGTGCTATGATTCCAACTAGGCCAGCATATGACGATTAACGTACACGAAGATTGCTCTCAAACTTCGTTAATAGATTTACTGTATGAGGTTCTTTCCCTTTTAAATTTGTCTGTTCCGAAATATCCTTAAATTTCGGCCATTTAACCTGTTTTTCCGACACCCATGATGGTCCATGCCACCACAGATGATTGCCTAGTACATCTGTTTCAGGCACACCTCTTGAGGCTAAATCGACAGGGTTTTGTTTCGTGGACACGTCACGCCATTGTTCAAAGCGTACGATGTCCTGTATTTCAACTACGCGATTTGCTACGTAGATTTTCCACCGTGTTGGATGCTCTTTGATCCATTTCAAGACAATCATAGTCTGTCCAGGCAAAGATTGGCACTTGTTGTAGGTGCATATCTTTGATTGTAGCCTGAAGCAGTCTTGCGAGTAATAGAGCTCCGTTAAGCACCAATCTGGGAGTTTTTGTTGGCTTAGTTGGAGCTACTCTAGTGTTTTTATTTTGGATGCTGTCCGCACCGGTGAGGAGGTCATCCACGTAAACGTCTGTGGTTGTGACTTTAGACGATAGAGGCCGTCTTTGCTGTTCATCCTTTGCTAACTGTTGGATGGCTAACGTTTGGATGGCTAAATAAAGTGCTGAAGTTGTTCCGAATGCCACCGTCTTCTGCTGAAAATCTTGGATCTCTTTGGTTTTAGGATGTCTCCAAATGATCCGCCGAAACGTCCGATGATCTGGATGCATTGTAATCATGAGATACATATTTTTGATGTCCGTATTCATTGCAATCTTATATTTACGCCAGTTGAGCAACGTGGGGAACAGTTTTCTTTGTAGTACTGGTCTCTTTAGTAGGAACTTGTTGAGCGAGTTGCCGTTTGAAGATTTCGCCGACGCATCAATACTACTCTCATCTTTGTTGTAGTGCTTTCTTTAACAACAGCATGATGAGGTATATCGTAATGCGGTTCATTTATGTGGGGAGGAAATATTTCTTCCATCTGACCCAACTCGAGATATTCGTCTAAACATCTCTCATATTCAGTTTTTAATTCGTGATTCCTTTCACGTTGTCTTTTATTCCTTGAAAGCGCTTGACTGCTTGGAGTCTTGAATGCCCTAACTTCACTTGGTATTTTCCATTATGAAGACGTTGGTGATTGAGTTGGTAACTCTGTATGCATTCCTTGTCTTCTTTGTTAAGGATTGCGTTCATGGGAAACTCTTCCGTTTCCGAGAACTTTGTGAATTGCAGATCCAAATTATCCGTTGCGATAGTGAACGACGATGTATTGTGCTCTGTAGTGTCTACTATGGACCCTAGTAGGATCCAACCAAACATTGTGTTGATGGCTGTAGGTGTGGTAATCGATCCTTGCTGAATACAGTTTTGGAATACTTGAGCGTAAACTCTTGCTCCTAATAACGCATCTACCTGTCCAGGTTTCCAAAATATGGGATCCGCAATTGGCAGATTGTTTAGAGCTAAACATTCCTTTCTGGAAACGGTTCTGGAAGGCAAGGGATCTGTGATTTTATTTAGTATCAAAAAGTCTTCCTTTAATACTGTTGTAGACCTCGTGTTTCGAGATCGAAGTGTGAGTATGGTTTGTTGCCTTGAAGTGGCTGCATGGCTAGTATTTAAGCCTCTGATAGATACTGCAGTTGACCATCGATATGCTCTTAATTTCTTGCAGGCTTCCTCAATGATGAATGATGATTGCGAGCCGTTATCTATTAAACATCGAAAGATATGTAGCGTCCCGCCTTCTGCTTGTGCCGCTACTAGTGCTGTTGCTAGTAAGGCATTATGATTTTCTCTGGTTACGAAATTCTGACTAGTCTTTAAGCCGTTGTTATTGTTACCTGATTGAAACCGAGAAGAGTTTTCAATTGTGATGCTAGGTTGATTAGCTTGACTTGGGTTCAACCTGGCTTTATCATGTCCTAACTCATACTCATTGTCGACAGCCGAAAATATGGGTTTGTCGCTATTGTGATTCTAGTGGAGTGTGCTATGATTTTTCTGATTACATTTCCGACATCTAAACTTGCTTTTACAGTGACTTGTGTGATGAATTCCTAAACAATTAAAGCAACGGCCTGATGTCTTCAGTATTTGATATCTTGTTGGTACGTCCATCGCTCGATACCTCGAACATCGTTGAATGAAATGACTTGCTTTGCATGCTGGGTATTTATTTTCCTTTGCCGCATGATATAATCTTGTGACTTCAGGTGTGTTTGGTTTATAGTGTGGTGACATAACTAAATTACCTGCTATGGATTCGAGGATCATTAAACGAGTATTCAAAAATTTCTTAAATCATCGGAAGGTTGGCAACTCTTGTGTCCCTCCTTGTTCTTCTTCCCATAATTTTAGGGTAGTGAATGGCAATTTCTGCGCCAATAAATGTATAAGAAGTACATCCCATGATTGTGTATCAACGTCTAAACTTGTTAGCTGTCGGATGCATTCATCAGTTGTGTCAATGATTGACTTGAGTCCCTTTTTTGACTCTGAATTTATTTTAACTTGATTTACTAAAACCTTTAATTGATGGTTGACTAGGATTCTCTTGTTCTCATACCTTGCATTCAGTTTGTTCCAAGCTGGCATGTAATCTTCATTTTTCACTGGGGTATGTCGTAATAATTTCTCGGCATCACCCACTAAACAAGATTTAAGATCATGCAACCTCTGAACTGGTGTCGGCCTAGCATTATCATGAACAAGAGAAACGAATGAATCGTGAAATGATCGCCATAAATCGTAGTTGCCATTATATTTCGGCAACTGAATTCGAGGAAGGAATGACTCCTGTTGAAGAACAGTTGTTGAGTGAATGGGTACTGTTCCTGTGCTTGACGTTTCAGCAGCTAGGACGAATTTCCTCAGTCCTTCCACTAATTCTCCCATGTATTCTGAGTATTTTAACTCTGTTGTTCTATGATTATCTTGATTTAGATAGTTATGTGGCTCGTCATCAGAATTTTCTAATATATATCCCATAGTTGCTTCAACTCTGTCATTTTAGACTCGTAGAAACCTTGCGTTCGTTTAACAACGTTCGTTTTCTTTCCATTTTCAATTAAATTTTCTATTCGCGCACGCAACACGCTTTCCGTGAGGATTAGTTTTCTACTGACTCCATGTTAATTTGTAACCTACTATAATCATAGATTGACCGTGTGGGTACAACCGTAGTAAAAGGTGTTCTTAATACTTGATGAAATGAGAATGCGAAAATTGGCAATAAATTGTTTCTATTACTTGGGTAGCACGCGTGGTCACAAATTCGTTTACAATGTCTCTACTGCTGTGCTGCTACGTGCGGGCACAACTTGTAGCACAATTTGTGAAAGAACTATGTGACGTACTTCAATGCCACGTGTGGTATTAAATATAAAGTATTGAAGCTAACTTGATTTTAATGCCACATGTAAAATAAATTATAAATCAGTAGAAGTAAATTGATGTTTGTAAATGGTGAATACAGCTAAATAACGGTGAGAGCACAACTGTTATAAACTTTTTAAGAACTACCGGTATTCATTCAATGCCGTATATAGGCACAACTTTTAATTAAATTAATTTTTAATTTAATTCTAAATTTAAATTTAAGTAATTAATTTTCGCCGTACTTGATGCCACGTTTGACCAATTTGACGTGTAAAATATATTAGAGATT
This sequence comes from Dioctria linearis, assembly GCA_963930735.1. NCBI lineage: Eukaryota > Metazoa > Arthropoda > Insecta > Diptera > Asilidae > Dioctria > Dioctria linearis. The sequence continues at coordinate 90,372 of CAWVNZ010003063.1, forward strand.
TGTTGAAGCAATTTCTATGTAATTTATATAACCAACTAAATATCACGAGACACTGACATGTAAGTTCAGCAATTGTAACAGAAATTTCGATATTTTTATTCGAGCTGCCACGTCCGGGCACCCTGAAGTTTTTAAAGACTGTACGTCTAAGCACACTTATACATTAATTTTCGAAGTTTTTTTTAACTAGAAATGCCACGTCTAAGCACAGTTATAAATTAAATTTTATTTTTTCTTAACTAGAACTGCCACGTCTAAGCACAGGTATAAATTAATTTTGAACGCTTTTAACTCGAAAGATATTTTTTTAAGGAAATATTTATCACTATATTTAGCGTAACTAGAATTGCTCGCAATTACAACAGTAAACAGGCACACATTCCTGGATGGAACCACCATAAAATATTTTGTAATGTAGCTGTATTATGATCACACATTGGGTCACACCTAATTGTGATCAACTCATTTCCTTCAAGTCCCCTCATAAATTTCACAAAACTCTGATTACATAAACAAGAAAGAACCTTTTAAAGAACAATTTCACTTGTTTCTTATCAATATATAAGGTTACATCCGTCGAGTCGTGCTAATGACATTAACGACCCGACCATAGGATAAATTATGCTGACTCCTGAGATTCAGAGATTTTTGAAGAACCAAGCCTGGCAATGGGGATCATTTTAAAGTTTAGTTGAATTTCGGTTTTCGGTGCGTACAGACAGCGAAGTACACAACACCCAAATTTTTAAAGAAAATTCTCTTTTTTATATAAAGTACCTACAAGTTTCAGAGTTTCAGTTCTGTAAAATGTTGTAATAAAAACCCAAATAATAAAGAAGTGAATAAATAAACTAAAGTAAAGTACACAACGCAAGTGCGTTTTAATTAAATAAATATCTTTTTACATAGCACCAACTCCTCCTACCTGGCTTTTATCTTTAAAGAAAAGCACGGACAGAGGGACATAACAATTGGTGGCCGCGGGTGCGGACGACACCATCTCGACATCTCTGTATTGCCGTTGCATTATAGCATTATGTACTTCACCAGTTTGAAGAATAAACATGTCAAATATAAAAGAGTGAAGAAGAAAGTATCCTACCGCCGTTTTGGAGCAACAGAAATTGCCGCAAAAAACAAGCTCTTCAATTAATTTTCACCAATTAATCTGCCGTTTTGGAGCAACAGAAATTGCCGCAAAAGTACCAACTCAAAATTAATCTGCCGTTTTGGATCCCATATGTATAGAAATTGCTGATCATCATAGGAAAAAAAATTATGAAGCGGGCACTGTAAGTAGTTAAGACCTGGTATGCTTGCTCAAAATCTTCTTATATATGATTATATATAAATATATATTTTCTTTAGTTGAATATATAATAAATATAAAAAAAAAAAATTAGGATTGTTAAAAACAAGTGAAAAAGTGTAAACCTTGCTGTGTTCAAAAGAAAAATGCTGAAAAAGCATATGGTATATTCCGTAAATGAGCCAATCAATCGATCAAAAGTTACGTGTGAAAAAAAAATTATTTAAAGTAAGAAGAAAACCCTTACTTTCTTCTATATCCTCCTTTTTTATATGTGTGTCTTGTTTATCACTACTACTTATCATTTTTTAAAAATCCCTGTGTAATAAGAAAAGTTCCCATTGTAGTAGTTTTTAACCACGAATTTTCTCTCGTCTTTTGATGTATAATCGCGTTAACGAAAAGTGAAAATTTAAATACCTACATATATGTATAAATGAGCACGGCTAAAATAAAATCTTTCTTGAGACTAAATTGAGATTTTTAGGTTTGCTCGTAATTTCATTTTCGAAGAGTTTGGCCTATACGAAGTCTTGAAATTATTAGGGGGCAATAATCTAAATTAATATTTCCACATAGTCAGAAATAAAGGATCTGAATTGCCTCGTATTTGAGTGTGCAAGTTCTGCTTTAAATAAATTTTATTGAGAGTTCATTGGTGTTCAGTTCCAACTAGGTTTTCTGGATTTGGAGTGGTCGAGTTTATATCACGAAAATTGTTTTTTGTTTTGATGGATTTTATTGTGGTGAAATGTTTTGTTTAGAAGTTTTACAAGATACATCACATTAAAGTCATACTATTCGGTCTCAAAGTGAGTATATAATACGTTCCGAAATAAGAGGACAATTTTTGTGGTTTTGCTCACTTTCCTTTTAAAATACATAAATCCTTTTTTTTCACCTTTTAATACAAAATAATGTAAATGACAATCCTTTTGTTTCAATAATTTTAATTATTTGATACATTTATACATTTTTTTTTACATATTTGGAATGAACTTTTCGAGTAATCTAAGATTTGTCATTGCTATCCTGATACACGAGGCTTCTAATCAATCTAAGTGGCGTGATAGTTGCCTCAAATTTGTTTGCTGTTGTTTCTTCTTGTTTCCAAATCAATCACAGACAAACTACTTACCCGAAGCTGTGCTCAAATTGCTCTTTTATTCAGTGAGCATCCTTTTCATAACGCAAATATGCCCGACATGCCTGAAAGACTTATTAGCCTGGCGGACGTTTACAATTTAGTCCCCTATTTTGATGGGCCCCCCAGAGGACCTAGACAAATTTATAGCTTGTGGAAACATACTTTTTCTGAATCTCTAAACGCAGCTGAACATAAACTTTTCCTGGACATAGTAAAAACAAAACTCAAGGGACAAGTATTTGAATTAATACAATACAAATCATGTCCAAAATGGTCCGACCTTTCAAAAGAATTAAGAGATCAGTTCAAGGAAGAGAAATCTAGAGCAAGTGCTCAAAACGAACTGCTATCAATGAGGCAGGGCTTTAAGGAAACCGTGAAAGATTTCGGAGAAAAGCTACTCCTAGCTTTGGCGGCCACCATAAACTCTCCAACATACGCGAACGTAAATGAAGAAACAGTAAGAATCTTCTTAATTAAAGAGAACGAGAAATTAGCAACCCAGACTTTCGAAGACGGCCTACGTGAACAGCTGAAACTATTGGTTAAAGCAAAGGGAGAACCTGATTTAAGAAAATCAATCGCGTTTGCTAGTGAACATTCCACACGATTAGAACGGAACAATCCGTCAGTTTCTCACAATTCGCGACCTTTTACGAAATATATTATTACATGTGAAATCTGTAGACGCACAGGTCACACCAACGAAACGTGTTTCCGTAACACAAATATTCCAGACTTCCCTCCTCGCGAAATAAAAGGAGAGATAAACCATTTGGTATGCGCATACTGCAAAAAACCAAATCACCACATACAAGACTGTCGGTTGAGACAACGTAATAATAGCAGAGCTTCATATGATTCTCCTCGCGTAAACCTTTTCACTAACTACACTCAACCACGGAACTCGCATCACAATCCACATTATACACCTGTAAGAGAGAACCAAAGTAAGGAAACCGCGGTCATAAAGGGGAACGAAGAATGTCGGGTGGGGAGTATCGGCACTCCATACCGGCTAACACATACTGCCGACGTCCACAAACAACCGTCGAAAAAGTAAAAGAAAAACCGTACACGCCAAAACAAATCTCGATATCATTCTCTAAATTTGATTCTAATGTAACTAATTGCATACCATTTCTGCCTTCATCCCAAAAGTATTTTACATTCCTTATTGATACGGGAGCTGATATAAGTATATTGAAGTTAAGAGGAGTCAGTACCAAGATTAGCAAGTTTCATACATTTGTCAATGCGAATTTCTGACAAACTATTTGCATCAGAGTAATGATTTATATCTTAAATTAAAGGTAATGAAGTAGTCTAGTAAATAACGTCGGGAAAAATTCAAAAAAGTGTATTCGAATGGATATATTAGCTCAGAAACTTGTAAAAAATGGTAAAAATTGAAATCTTTTGAATCAAATTCCTGTGGGTAGGTATTGTTATTTCTTCAAATTGTGACCGTTTTAGAGAGATAAGGCCTAGATCTAGCAAATAACGTCGAGGTTTTTCATTTTTAGTATCGCTTTTTATAATTATTTGACTCTAATAGTACCTGTTTTTTCTCCCGATATTTCACCGACAAGAAATTGCAATATTTTGTTGAAAGTTGTTGCAATACAAAGCAAAATATCATATTTAACAATTATGGGCAATCCAAATTTAGGAGAATTACTTCTCGTTAAAATTTTTCAATTTATGTGAACTGCAAATTTTCATTTTTCGTCTTAAATTGTATGGTTTTGTCGGATGTTTGGTTTCTGTCTTTTGCGATAGATGTCTCTAATGTACTCCGTGGTATAGCCCTAGGCTAATTTTATATGAATTTTCTCACCTTCAGGACAAAAACTTACGTATAGTATATTTTATTACCTACAGGTTCGCTGGTATCTAAATTGAAACTTTTCCTGAGTACTGACCGCTCTTAAATCTCAACGATATTCGTAAATCTTTTAAAACCAAAGGTATTATATCGTTCAGATAAAACTACATTAAACGAGACAACTGAAGGAAATACAGTATATTGTCCTGATGATATAAAAATAAACAACGATCCTCAGAATAAAGAAGTAACGCTACCTGCTAGAAGCGAAAAAGTTGTCCCACTCCCTTTCAATTGCAGTAAACCAGTTGTATTACAAAAATGTGAAATACAGCCCGGAATATATCTCGCAGAAACGGTAATTGAGGAAACAAACAACGCAGTAAATAATATATTATTAAACTCAAACGACCCAGAGGTAGCCTTGAAAGTGAAAGAAATACACTTAAAATGGGATGGTCTTGAGAATTATAATGTTCTTCAATTTGACTTCAATAAGGATCCCGTGAAAAAGCGACTTCAAAAATTAGAAACTTTGACTAACCTAGAACACTGTAATCCAGAGGAAAAGTAGCTCATTACAGAAATATATAAAGATTTTAACGATCTTTTCCTCTTAGAAGGAGATTACTTATCACATACGGATGCCGTTAGGCATACCATCCTTACTGACTCTAATAAACCACCGATTTACACACGTCCATATCGCCTATCCGAATCGCAGAAGAATGAAATCCATAGGCAGGTAAAAGATATGCTAAAAGACGGTATCGTTACGCCAAGGTATAGTCCGTGGAACTCCCCACTGCTCCTCGTGCCAAAAAAATCTGATAATACAGGCAATAAACGATAGAGAGTGGTTGTAGATTTCCGGAAGCTGAATGATATAACCGTGGGCGGTTCATATCCATTGCCAAATATTACAGATATTTTGGATCAATTGGGCAAGTTCAAATATTTTAGTACCCTTGACCTTGCTCAGGGATTTCATCAAATTTTAGTTGATGAAAGAGACAGAGGAAAGACTGCATTCAGCACACCTTTTGGACATTTCGAGTATAACCGAATGCCATTCGGGCTGAAAAATGCAACAGCCACTTTCCAACGTCTCACGAACAATGTACTTATGGGATTGCAAGGCATTAAGTGCTTCGTTTATGTTGACGATATAGTCATATATGGATATGATATCCATGACCATAACTCGAAACTTGTTGACGTGTTTCGTCGCTTAAGATAACACAACATGAAATTACAACCTGAAAAGTGCAAGTTCATACAAAGAGAGCTAGTCTATCTGGGACATATAATATCTCAGGACGGCATAAAACCAGATACATCCAAAGTGAAGGCAATAGCAAGTTATCCTGTACCAAAGAAAGCCAAAGACGTCAAATCCTTTTTGGGGCCTATAGGTTATTATAGGAGGTTTATTTCGAACTTTGCGGAGATTGCTAAGCCTCTCACCCACCTATTAAAAAAGAGTGTAGAATTCAAATGGAACGCACACTGTGATGAATCGTTTAGAGCCTTAAAAACTAAACTTATCTCTCCTCCCGTTCTTGAATACCCCGACTTTACCAAAGAATTTTTAATTACCACGGATGCAAGCAAATACGCAGTTGGCGCTGTCTTATCACAGGGAGAGATAGGAATTGATAAGCCAATATGCTATGCGAGTCGTAAATTAAATTATGCCGAAACCAGATACTCAAAGACGGAACAGGAACTATTGGCAATTATATTTGCCGTAAAACAGTTCAGACCGTACGTATTTGGAAAAAAATTTACCATAATTACAGACCATAGACCCCTACGCTGGTTGATGAATCTGAGGGATCCAGCGGCATCTCGCTTAACTAGATGGCGATTACTCTTAAAAGAATACGACTTTGAAATTATTTACAAACCCGGCAAATATAAATCCAATGCCGATGCCTTAAGTCGCATTAAACCGAGGAAAATGAACCTTCGGTAGCAGTAGTAACACGTACTCAAAGCAAGAAAATCCATTCAGATCTCCCTATTCCGCAAACGGAAATACCCAGACAGGATTCCAAAGAGAAACTTGAGGTACCCAAAATTCTTGAAAACAATGGCACAATTCTTGAAAAAATAAATTCAACATACAACTTTATCATATTACCCCTATTATACACCTCTATTGAGGATAAGTTGAAGGAAATAATCGAAGATTTTAATCAACTCGGGATTGGGCAATCGAAGACCTATCACAAAAAAGAAAATAATGCAACACTAATATAAACTAGAGCGAATATACCTATTAGAACTCAAGATTATAGAAGCCTCCTTATAAAAATTTTACAAAGCTTTTATGCGAAATGCATTAACAAGCAACTAACCTCTATAAATATTTCATTCCCCAAACTTTGATAATAATTACTCGTTCCATGAATTTAAAGCCGATGTCGGAAAAATATTTACTACCGCGATCACAATACATATTTTTACCGATTCCAGAATTCACCCAGATAACAGTGAAGATATCACTAAACATGAATACCATAATTAAGCTTTTGGTGATCATCAGGGAATTTCGCGAACCATTAAGAGATTAAAGCCAAAATATTATTGGCCCTCAATCGTTAAAGACGTTTCAAATTTTATTCCGAAATGTGAGTCGTGCCAAAAGAACAAACTTCATAAAAGTCCGTCTATTCCTATGCGAATCACTTCAACTAGCACTCGTCCTTTCCAAAGAATATCTCTAGATATAGTAGGTCCACTTCCTGTCAGTTACCAGGGTAACAAATACTTATTAACCTTTCATGTCGATTTGACCAAATTTTCGGAAGCACTACCCCTGTTCGAACCAAATTGCTCCGAATATATATTTTAACCGATAACTTCTGAAAAGCAAATATCCTGAAAACAAAGCATCAAAATTCTTAGTAAAATTAATTCTAATTTGATTTTTGTTAAGCAAAAAACATGTACACAACCAAACATAGCCATGTATTTGTCATCTTCATAGCATATTGCACAAATACAACATAAAAGTATAGCCTCATTTAACTAATTAAATTAAAATTATTATCATATGGTTGAATTCGTACTAAAAAACAATTCCTGAAAAGGGAACATATTACAACAATACCGTGCTGAAATTGAATTCTGAAAAGAAAACAAATTCAATATAATTACAATTTTCCCAAAAATAGGTACAACATCTATCAAAAGCATGTATTGTCATGTATCATGCAATGCATGCCACAAATACAATCAGATAAAGCAGATCAATTTGCAACTATAGCATTATCATCATTATAAGTACCATGGAACGGGAATTTCTTCTCTACGTGATACGGAATAAAAATTTTGCAAATATAATTTAATTTAACACAACAGCATGTGTTGCTCTAAATTTCTTATTGCTATGCATTTTCGTTCGTTGCAAGGCAAATTTTATCGCTAGTACCGTAAGAGCACAGCTGAATTGCCAATTCTTGTAATCATGCGCCGCTGCTACTCTATCAGTGGTGTCGTGTGCAAGCAAGGGCTATATAAACGACAAGCTGACTGATCTCTCTCTTTTTGTACTTGACATCGCTTGGGGTAAGTTGGCTGTGTAGGGTCTAACATTTATATCGGGTATCGGCTAATATATCACTTTAAAAACTAATAATTATTTCTGGTATCGAGCGGAATAAACACATCTTAATTCGGGTCTCGACTGAAGTTAAGCTTAAAGCCAACCCTTAAGCATCAAGTTGTAGATCTGTAACAAATTGTAACAAATTAATATTTATTCATACATCTATTTTACAATATTTACTCTTATATATATACATATTATACATTTATTGTGCATATTTATCAAATATTAGAGTTTGTCTTCATTCTGTATTAATTTACATATATTTTAATATTAATATGTATTACGCTCTTAACGATTTCATATTGCAACTATTCTGACAATACATGTTTTCAGTGTGTTACAAAATTCTCTGACCTAAAACTTATATATTGAGTTTCATCCCAATACAACCTTTCTTGATAATCATATATTCTAAATCTGTGATAATAAGTGTTTTCTAGTGTGTGTGGATCTCTGACCTAATATGTCAATCCATAATCTGATCTTAATATAATTAGTGGGCAATCTTAAGAAACAAGTGTGAAAAGTTATTGAAAGTTAAAACGCAGTGACCAGTGTTTGTTTTGATAAGAGATTCTACCACTGACCTTGACCCAAATTTACCAGTGCATCCATTTCAGTTTCACTAAGTTCAAATATGCGTGTATGTTCTACTAACGGACAGTACAACCCCTACGAAATGCAGAAGCGGAAACTGTCGCGCATGCGTTCGTAGAAAACGTAGTATGCAGACACGGTATGCCCGAAATTATCCTCACTGATCAGGGGATAAATTTCTTAAGTAATTTATTCAAGGAAAACTGGAGAATCCTAAAAGCTAAAAAGGTAAACTCTTCTCCGTATCATCCCTAAACGAACGGTGCGTTGGAAAGAACCCACCGTACGTTGACTGAATATCTCAGCCATTGGGTGAATAGAGACCCTCTTTCCTGGGATAGCTGGATACCTTACGCTATTCTTGTTTACAACACAACACCACATTCGAGTACCAACTACGCCCCATACCAATTGGTGTGTGGCTTCCCCCCGAATATCCCAAACGTATTCGAGCATCAACCCCACTTATCATATAGCTACGACGATTACGCAAAAGAGTTAAAAGCTCGCCTGCAGCATGGATACAAAATAGCACGACAAACCATTCTCACTAATAAGAATCGGTCCAAAACTTATTATGATAAGGGAACCCTCTCAAAGCAGTTTAACGTAGGTGATAAGGTACTTATCAAAAACCATACCCGTGAAAACAAATTCTCTACCCTATGGGAAATATTGAGCACTAACACAGTCTCTCGTCATGGACAATTGTTCCTGCTTCTTGATCTAAATCATCTTCAGTTAAATGTCTTCTGACAAGTGCTTCTCTGTAAACATTTGATGAATTTTATCTATTATATGAACTCTTTACTCTTCTCCTTGGGCATAAGCAATTGCGCCCAGCTTCTTAGAAAAGTTTTAGGAATTCACTTTAATTATTTTTTTTCCAGATTTCTGTCTGGTTGTTGTACCACTGCTTGCAATAAATGTATCTTCCTCACATGGAAATACTATGAACGTAACTAAAATTAACAATAATCCGGGAATATACTGTTACGCGCCACAAAGTGATTCAAGCGACATCTATTGGAAATGGAGACAATTTTAGGTTAGTGACATCCTAGTAAACTGGGTTTGGAGAACGGAATATTCAGGAAGGTTCTAGGATAATTTGTTGAGTATAAATACGGCGCTACTCACATCCAGGAGGCAGTCTTATTTCAGAATTGTTTATGAACGAAGTAAACTATTGCGATAATTAGAAGTACAGTACTAGCGATAACTATAAAGAGTTGATTTGATAATTGTTTGTAAATGTTATAAAAGTAAATAGTGAAGTTAAACAAAACGAAGACCTTGTAATGATATCTGAAATATTTTGTTTTAAATAACGAATTAAGGCCACGCTCGTAACAATATTTTTAGGAGTTAGGTAGAGCTGAACTTTATTCTACAGAATGGAGAGTAGTAGTTTACTATGATATTAGGAGCTTTGAATTTACAGCAAGAAAAATTGATAAATACGTTACAACAGTTACTGAATTGTGCGAATCGTTGAATAATAATAATGGATTCATAGCTTCAGCTTGCCGTAGCACAATAACAGGAGTCAATCTTGTATTATATGAAATTAAACAAAAATATAACCTGTTGACGCATGGAGATGGAACTCGTTGTAAAAGTTTATTATTCAATTCTATTTGCGTTGTAAGCAAATCCCTATTTGGAACGCTAAATCAGGACGATGCTAAATTTAATAAAAAATCAGACTGTAGTTATTGAAACCACAGAAAACATATTCAATAAAACGCAAAGAGTTTTTGAAAAACTGGTAATAGCGCTAGATAACAAAGTTTCCTTGATTAAAGCTCAAATACAAAATTTAAACGCAAAAGGCGATTCACTTACGATAATATCGCAAATCGAATCCCTAACTTCACTCGTAATGCTAATAACTTTACGTTACCAAAGCACGGTGAATACGATAGTGGACCTAGTTACAGATGCACGGCATGGGAAACTACACCCATCCATAGTCACGTCGGATCTGCTAAACGCTATTTTAAACACCATTCATCAAAAACTTCCAAGCGACACTAAACTTCCAGCGATCGTAAAGGACACCAATCTCCTCTCATTGTATCATATCGGTCACATTAGCACCTCAATATTCAATTCAAAAGTTATATATGAATTGAAAATACCACTTCCGTCGAAAGAAAATTATCAATTATTCAAAATTATTCCCTTACCAACACCACATGAAAAATGTCTAATTTTCATTCAACCGAGAATCGAATATTTAATAATAGACTACAGCAAAGAGCATTGCTACGAAATAACGCATAAAGAACTCTCCAGTTGTATTACGGAAAATCACAATTATTTTCTATGTGGCATTCAGCGTCCTATTATTACCATTGGAAAAGAATCGAAAATCTGTGAGCTACACCTGCTAAAACGAGAAGAAAAAATTCTGCCCAGTTGTGATCTGAGACAATTTGGCCATGAAATTATATGGATACAACTTTCTCAAATTAACAAATGGCTATTCAGGAATTGGCATAATAGAAATTTCGGGTAATTGCTACCACCAGGCACATGACTTAACAATACAAGGCTACAACGTTAAAGAAACTCGAATAAAAATTGCATTCGTCCCTCCAATAAATATAACAGATATAGTAAAGACGACTATACTAAATTTTGCCTCTCCTAATAGCTATACAAAGAAAACTACAATAATTAAGTATTCACCTGAAGCAGATCTAAAAATATTGGCTGAAAGTATTGAAATTCTCAAAGAAGAAGAAAATAAGAATCTAATTTCATTGGACCCGCGTACGGTCCACCATTATGGACTAATATACGTTATCGTTTCCATCATTATGCTAGATGCAAGTTTCAAGGTATATAAAATTTGCAAAACAAAAAATATACCTATAAAAAGTGCAAAAACACAGCAGGGTACTAATAATGCCGAAGTGAAAAATGAACCACTAAAACTTACTTTAGGTGTGAGAAAATAAAAACGGTAAAATAATGAAAAAAAAATAATTGTGAGAACCAATAAATAAAAATAATAAAAATGAACCAATAAAACTTACTTCAGGTGTAAAACAAAATAAATAAGGTAAAATAAAACAGATAAAAGAAATAACAATCCATGATCTTTAAATAACCTCCTTTTGTCAATGAATATTAGGTAAAAACTCTTATCAATAAATCAATATCACTTCATTTTTGTAAAAGTAAGATAAAACAAATATAGAAAAAAAGAATCTCATTGTAAAACAAAAAAGAAAAACGAGGTAAATAAAACATAAAAATGTATTAGAAAGATTTTTATTAAGTTATTTTCTAAATTTTCATATTTCTTTTAAATTCACTTTTTTCTTTCGAAATTCTTTTAATAATAATATACTAAAAATAATTTACAATTAGTTTAAAACTAAAAAAAAAAAAGAAAAAAATTTTTAGATTTGTAAAATGTACAATTATCATAAAATTAATAATCTTTTTTTGATAAATTTTGTTCTTTAAATAAAAATGTCATATTTGTAAAATAATATGTCAAAATATTGTAAACGAGAACCGATCAACTCAGATATCGTCCTCACTGCAGACTAAAGAATTCTGTTTTGTCCAAGAAATTTTATTCTCCTTTTAGTTCCAAAAAATTTGTTATGAACACACATTGGGTCACACCTCATTGCGATCATCACATTTCCTTCAACCATTCCATTTCTTTTAAATTCAAGTGCCTTCATGAATTTCCTTCGTATGTTATGTGAGCACTTGAATTTCACATATTTTTTCATTTGTATGTCATCACCTACAAAACAAAATTTTACAAAACTCTGATTACATAAACAAGAAAGAACCTTTTAAAGAACAATTTCACTTGTTTCTTATCAATATATCAGGTTACATCCGTCGAGTCGTGCTAATGACATTAACGACCCGACCATAGCATAAATTATGCTGACTCGTGAGATTCAGAGATTTTTGAAGAACCAAGCCTGGCAATGGGGATCATTTTAAAGTTTAGTTGGATTTCGGTTTTCGGCGCGTGCAAACGGCGAAGTACACAGCACCCAAATTTTTAAAAAAAATCTCTTTTTTATATAAAGTACCTACAAGTTTCAGAGTTTCAGTTTTGAAAATGTTGTAATAAAAAACCAAATAATAAAGTAGTGAATTAATAAACTAAAGTAAAGTACACAACGGGAGTGCGTTTTAATTAAATAAATTTCTTTTTACATAGCACCAACTCCTCCTAGCTGGCTCTTATCTTGAAAAAAAGCACGGACAGAGGGACATAACAATTGGTGGCCGCGGGTGCGGATGACACCATCTCGACATCTCTGTATTGCCGTTGCATTATAGCATCATCTACTTCATCACTTTGAGGAATAAACAGGTGAAATATAAAAGAGTGAAAGCAGAAGTATCCTTCCGCCGTTTTGGAGCAACAGAAATTGCCGCAAAAATACCAACTCTTCAATTAATTTTCTCCAATTAATCTGCCGTTTTGGAGCAACAGAAATTGCCGCAAAAGTACCAACTCAAAATTAATCTGCCGTTTTGGATCCCATATGTATAGAAATTGCTGATCATCATTGGAAAAAAAATTATGAAGCGGGCACTGTAAGTAGTTAAGACCTGGTATGCATGCTCAAAATCTTCTTATATATGATTATATATAAATATATATTTTCTTTAGTTGAATATATAATAAATATAAAAAAAAAAATTTTAATATGATTGTTAAAAACAAGTGAAAAATTGTAAACCTTGCTGTGTTCAAAAGAAAAATGCTGAAAAAGCATATGGTATATTCCGTAAACGAGCCAATCAATCGATCAAAAGTTACGTGTGAAAAAAAAATTATATAAAGTAAGAAGAAAACCCTTACTTTCTTCTATATTCTCCCTTTTGATATGTGTGTCTTGTTTATCACTACTACTTATCATTTTTTTAAAATCCCCGTGTAATATGAAAAGTTCCCATTGTAGTAGTATTTAACCGCGAATTTTCTCTCGCCTTTTGATGTATAATCGCGTTAACGAAAAGTCAAAGTCTAAATACCTACATATACATATGTATATATGTGCACGGTTAAAATAAAATCTTTCTTGAGACTAAATTGAGATTTTTAAGTTTGCTCGTAATTTCATTTTCGAAGAGTTAGGCCAATACGAAGTCTTGAAATTATTAGGGGGAATAAATCTAAATTAATATTTTCACATAGTCAGAAATAAAGGATCAGAATTGCCTCGTATTTGAGTGTGCAAGTTCTGCTTTAAATAAATTTTATTGAGAGTTCATTGGTGTTCAGTTCCAACTAGGTTTTCTGGATTTGGAGTCGTCGAGTTTAAATCTCGAAAATTGTTTTGTTTTGATGGCTTTTATTGTGGTGGATTGTTTTGTTTACAAGTTTTACAAGATACATCACATTAAAGTCATACTATTCGGTCTCAAAGTGAGTATATAGTACGTTCCGAAATAAGAGGACAATTTTTGGGGTTTTGCTCACTTGCCTTTTAAAATTCATAAATCGTTTTTTATTTCACCTTTTAATACAAAATAATGTAAATGACAATCCTGTTTTTTCAATAATTTTAATTATTTGATACATTTATACATTTTTTTTTACATATTTGGAATGAACTTTTCGAGTCATCTAAGATATGTCATTGCTATCCTGATACACGAGGATTCTAATCAATCTAAGTGGCGTGATAGTTGCCTCAAATTCGTTTGCTGTTGTTTCTTCTTGTTTCCAAATCAATCACAGACAAACTACTTACCCGAAGCTGTGCTCAAATTGCTCTTTTATTCAGTGAGCTTCCTTTTCATAACGCAAATATGCCCGACGTGCCTGAAAGACTTATTAGCCTGGCGGACGTTTACAATTTAGTCCCCTATTTTGATGGGCCCCCCAGAGGGCCTAGACAAATTTATAGCCTGTGGAAACATACTTTTTCTGAATCTCTAAACGCAGCTGAACATACACTTTTCCTGGACATAGTAAAAACAAAACTCAAGGGACAAGTATTTGAATTAATACAATACAAATCATGTCCAAAATGGTCCGACCTTTCAAAAGAATTAAGAGATCAGTTCAAGGAAGAGAAATCTAGAGCAAGTGCTCAAAACGAACTGCTATCAATAAGGCAGGGCTTTAAAGAAACCGTGAAAGATTTCGGAGAAAAGCTACTCCTAGCTTTTGCGGCCAACTTAAACTCTCCAACATACGAGAACGTAAATAAAGAAACAGTAAGAATCTTCTTAATTAAAGAGAACGAGAAATTAGCAACCCAGACTTTCGAAGACGGCCTACGTGAACAGCTGAAACTATTGGTTAAAGCAAAGGGAAAAACTGATTTAAGAAAATCAGTATCCTAGTGAACATTCCACACGATTAGAACGGAACAATCCGTCAGTTTCTCACAATTCGCGACCTTTTACGAAATATATTATTACATGTGAAATCTGTAGACGCACAGGTCACTCCAACGAAACGTGTTTCCGTAACACAAATATTCCAAACTTCCCTCCTCGCGAAATAAAAGGAGAGATAAACCATTTGGTATGCGCATACTGCAAAAAACCAAATCACCACATACAAGACTGTCGGTTGAGACAACGTAATAATAGCAGAGCTTCATATGATTCTCCTCGCGTAAACCTTTTCACTAACTACACTCAACCACGGAACTCGCATCACAATCCACATTATACACCTGTAAGAGAGAACCAAAGTAAGGAAACCGCGGTCATAAAGGGGAACGAAGAATGTCGGGTGGGGAGTATCGGCACTCCATACCGGCTAACACATACTGCCAACGTCCACAAACAACCGTCGAAAAATTAAAAGAAAAACCGTACACGCCAAAACAAATCTCGATATCATTCTCTAAATTTGATTCTAATGTAACTATTTGCATACCATTTCTGCCTTCATCCCAAAAGTATTTTACATTCCTTATTGATACGGGAGCTGATATAAGTATGTTGAAGTTAAGAGGAGTCAGTACCAAGATTAGCAAGTTTCATACATTTTTCTATGAGAATTTCTGACAAACTATTTGTATCAGAGTAATGATTTATATCTTAAATTAAAGGTAATGAAGTAGTCTAGTAAATAACGTCGGGTGAAATTCAAACAAGTGTATTCGAATGGAGATATTAGCTCGGAAACTTGTAAAAAATGGTAAGAATTGAAATCTTTTGAATCAAATTCCTGTGGGTAGGTAGTGTTCTTTCTTCAAATTGTGACCGTTTTAGAGAGATAAGGCCTAGATCTAGCAAATAACGTCGAGTTTTTTTATTTTTAGTATCGCTTTTTATAATTATTTGACTCTAATAGTACCCGTTTTTTCTCCCGATATTTCACCGACAGGAAATTGCAATATTTTGTTGAAAGTTGTTGCAATACAAAGCAAAATATCATATTTAACAATTATGCGCAAACCAAATTTAGGAGAGTTACTTCTCGTTAAAAATTTTCAATTTATGTGAACTGCAAATTTTCATTTTTCGTCTTAAATTGTATGGTTTTGTCGGATGTTTGGTTTCTGTCTTTTGCGATAGATGTCTCTAATGTGCTCCGTGGTATAGCCCTAGGCTAATTTTATATGAATTTTCTCACTTTCAGGACAAAACCCTACGTATAGTATATTTTATTACCTACAGGTTCGCTGGTATCTAAATTGAAACTTTTCCTGAGTACTGACCGCTCTTAAATCTCAACGATATTCGTAAACCTTTTAAAACGAAAGGTATTATATCGTTCAGATAAAACTACATTAAACGAGACAACTGAAGGAAATACAGTATATTGCCCTGATGATATAAAAATAATCAACGATCCTCAGAATAAAGAAGTAACGCTACCTGCTAGAAGCGAAAAAGTTGTCCCACTCCCTTTCAATTGCAGTAAACCAGTTGTATTACAAAAATGTGAAATACAGCCCGGAATATATCTCGCAGAAACGGTAGTTGAGCAAACAAACATATAATATATTATTAAACTCAAACGACCCAGAGGTAACCTTGAAAGTGAAAGAAATACCCTTAAAATGGGATGGTCTTGAGAATTTTAATGTTCTTCATTTTGACTTCAATAAGGATCCCGTGAAAAAGCGACTTCAACAATTAGAAACTTTGACTAACCTAGAACACTGTAATCCAGAGGAAAAGCAGCTCATTACAGAAATATGTAAAGATTTTAACGATCTTTTCCTCTTAGAAGGAGATTACTTATCACATACGGATGCCGTTAGGCATACCATTCTTACTAACTCTAATAAACCACCGATTTACACGCGTCCATATCGCCTATCCGAATCGCAGAAGAATGAAATCCATAGGCAGGTAAAAGATATGCTAAAAGACGGTATCGTTACGCCAAGGTATAGTCCGTGGAACTCCCCACTGCTCCTCGTGCCAAAAAATCTGATAATACAGGCAATAAACGATACAGATATTTTGCATCAATTGGGCAAGTCCAAATATTTTAGTACCCTTGACCTTGCTCAGGGATTTCATCAAATTTTAGTTGATGAAAGAGACGGAGGAAAGACTGCATTCAGCACACCTTTTGGACATTTCCAGAATAACCGAAAGCCATTCGGGCTGAAAAATGCACCAGCCACTTTCCAACGTCTCACGAACAATGTACTTATGGGATTCCAAGGCATTAAGTGCTTCGCTTATGTTGACGATATAGTCACATATGGATATGATATCCATGACCATAACTCGAAACTTATTGACGTGTTTCGTCGCTTAAGACAACACAGCATGAAATTACAACCTGAAAAGTGCAAGTTCATACAAAGAGAGCTAGTCTATCTGGGACATATAATATCTCAGGACGGCATAAAACCAGATACATCCAAAGTGAAGGCAATAGCAAGTTATCCTGTACCAAAGAAAGCCAAAGACGTCAAATCCTTTTTGGGGCCTGCAGGTTATTATAGGAGGTTTATTTCGAACTTTGCGGAGATTGCTAAGCCGCTCACCCACCTATTAAAAAAGAGTGTAGAATTCAAATGAAATGCACACTGTGATGAATCGTTTAGAGTCTTAAAAACTAAACTTATCTCTCCTCCCGTTCTTGCCTACCCCGACTTTACCAAAGAATTTTTAATTACCACGGATGCAAGTAAAGACGCAGTTGGCGCTGTCTTATCACAGGGAGAGATAGGAATTGATAAGCCAATATGCTATGCGAGTCGTAAATTAAATTATGCCGAAACCAGATACTCAACGACGGAGCAGGAACTATTGGCAATTATATTTGCCGTAAAACAGTTCAGACCGTACGTATTTGGAAAAAAATTTACCATAATTACAGACCATAGACCCCTTCGCTGGTTGATGAATCTGAGGGATCCAGCGGCATCTCGCTTAACTAGATGGCGATTACTCTTAGAAGAATACAACTTTGAAATTATTTACAAACCCGGCAAATATAAATCCAATGCCGATGCCTTAAGTCGCATTAAACCGAGGAAAATGAACCTTCGGTAGCAGTAGTAACACGTACTCAAAGCAAGAAAATCCATTTAGATCTCCCTATTCCGCAAACGGAAATACCCAGACAGGATTCCAAAGAGAAACTTGAAGTACCCAAAATTCTTGAACACAATGGTACAATTCTTGAAAAAATAAATTCAACATACAACTTTATCATATTACCCCTATTATACACCTCTATTGAGGATAAGTTGAAGGAAATAATCGAAGATTTTAATCAACCCGGGATTGGGCAATCGAAGACCTAACTCAAAAAAGAAAATAATGCAACACTAATATAAACTAGAGCGAATATACCTATTAGAACTCATGATTATAGAAGCCTTCTTATAAAAATTTTACAAAGCTATTATGCGAAATGCATTAACAAGCAACTAACCTCTATAAATATGTCATTCCCCAAACTTTGATAATAATTACTCGTTCCATGAATTTAAAGCCGATGTCGGAAAAATATTTACTACCGCGATCACAATACATCTCTTTACCGATTCCAGAATTCACCCAGAAAACAGTGAAGATATAACTAAACATGAATACCATAATTAAGCTTTTGGTGATCATCAGGGAATTTCGCGAACCATTAAGAGAGTAAAGCCAAAATATTATTGGCCCTCAATCGTTAAAGACGTTTCAAATTTTATTCCGAAATGTGAGTCGTGCCACAAGAACAAACTTCATAAAAATCAGTCTATTCCTATGCGAATCACTTCAACTAGCACTCGTCCTTTCCAAAGAATATCTCTAGATATAGTAGGTCCACTTCCTGTCAGTTACCAGGGAAACAAATACTTATTAACCTTTCATGACGATTTGACCAAATTTTCGGAAGCACTACCCCTGTTCGAACCAAATTGCTTCGAATATATATTTTAACCGATAACTTCTGAAAAGCAAATATCCTGAAAACAAAGCATCAAAATTCTTAGTATAATTAAATCTAATTTGATTTTTCTTAAGCAAAAAACATGTACACAACCAAACATAGCAATGTATTTGTCATATTCATAGAATATTGCACAAATACAACATAAAAGTATAGCCTCATTTAACAAATTAAATTAAAATTATTATCATATGATTCAATTCGTACTAAAAAACAATTCCTGAAAAGGGAACATATTACAACAATACCGTGCTGAAATTGAATTCTGAAAAGAAAACAAATTCAATATAATTACAATTTTCCCAAAAATAGGTACAACATCTATCAAAAGCATGTATTGTCATGTAACATACAATGCATGCCACAAATACAATCAGATAAAGCAGATCAATTTGCAACTATAGCATTTATACTATAGAATTTCTTCTCTACGTGATACGGAATAAAAATTTTGCAAATATAATTTAATTTAACACAACAGCATGTGTTGCTCTAAATTTCTTATTGCTATGCATTTTCGTTCGTTGCTATGCAAATTTTATCGCTAGTACCGTAAGAGCACAGCTGAATTGCCAATTCTTGTAATCATGCGCCGCTGCTACTCTATCAGTGGTGTCGTGTGCAAGCAAGGGCTATATAAACGACAAGCTGACTGATCTCTCTCTTTTTGTACTTGACATCGCTTGGGGTAAGTGGCTGTGTAGGGTCTAACATTTATGTCGAGTATCGACTAATATATCACTTTAAAAACTAACAATTATTTCTGGTATCGATGGGAATAAACACATCTTAATTCGGGTCTCGACTGAAGTTAAGATATTTACTAATAATTATTTCTGGTATCGACCGGAATAAACACATCTTAATTCGGGTCTCGACTGAAGTTAAGATATTTACTAATAATTATTTCTGGTCTCGACGGGAATAAACACATCTTAATTCGGGTCTCGACTGAAGATCAGATAACACTTTAAGCCCGGTGTCGACTGACTTAAAGAATATTATCTCGGGTCTCGACTGAGATAATCTTTTACTAACAATCATTTCTGGTCTCGACCGAAATAAACGCATCTTATTTCGGGTCTCGAATGAAGATAAGATAACACTTTAAGCCGGGTCTCGACCGACTTAAAGAATATTATCTCGGGTCTCGACTGAGATAATATCTTACTAACATTAACACTTTGTTTCTGGTCTCGACAGGAATAAAGAATTGTTCTAACCAATGGTTAGAACAAAGGGTATTAACATTAGCTTAAAGCCAACCCTTAAGCATCAAGTTGTAGATCTGTGAGTACCAGTCACTTGTAACAAATTAATATTTATTCATACATCTATTTTACAATATTTACTCATATATATATATACATATTATACATTTATTGTGCATATTTATCAAATATTAGAGTTTGTCTTCATTCTGTATTAATTTACATATATATTAATATTTATATGTATTACGCTCTTAACGATTTTATTTTGCAACTATTCTGACAATACATGTTTTCAGTGTGTTACAAAATTCTCTGACCTAAAACTTATATATTGAGTTTCATCCCAATACAACCTTTCTTGATAATCACATATTCTAAATCTGTGATAATAAGTGTTTTCTAGTGTGTGTGGATCTCTGACCTAATATCTCAATCAATAATCTGATCTGGGCAATCTTAAGAAACAAGTGTGAAAAGTTATTGAAAGTTAAAACGCAGTGAACAGTGTTTGTTTTGATAAGAGATTCTACCACTGACCTTGACCCAAATTTACCAGTGCATCCATTTCAGTTTCACTAAGTTCAAATATGCGTGTACGTTCTACTAACGGACAGTACAACCCCTACGAAATGCCGAAGCGGAAACTGTCGCGCATGCGTTCGTAGAAAACGTAGTATGCAGACACGGTATGCCCGAAATTATCCTCACTGATCAGGGGATAAATTTCTTAAGTAATTTATTCAAGGAAACCTGTAGAATCCTAAAAGCCAAAAAGGTAAACACTTCTCCGTATCATCCCTAAACGAACGGTGCGTTGGAAAGAACCCACCGTACGTTGGCTGAATATCTCCGCCATTGCGTGAATAGAGACCCTCTTTCCTGGGATAGTTGGATACCTTACGCTATTATTGTTTACAACACAACACCACATTCGAGTACCAACTACGCCCCATACCAATTGCTGTGTGGCTTCCCCCCGAATATCCTGAACGTATTCGAGCATAAACCCCACTTATCATATAGCTACGACGATTACGCAAAAGAGTTAAAAGCTCGCCTGCAGCATGGATACAAAATAGCACGACAAACCATTCTCACTAATAAGAATCGGTCCAAAACTTATTATGATAAGGGAACCCTCTCAAAGCAGTTTAACGTAGGTGATAAGGTACTTATAAAAAACCATACCCGTAAAAACAAATTCTCTACCCTATGGGAAGGTCCTTATGAAGTCATAAAAGTACTATCACATGAAAACAGGGTGGAAAAAATAAAGAACAAACACAAAACAATTCATAACAACGACTTAAAATTATTAAATGATTAGCAAACACTTATCCCAGTCATTTAATTACGCACCTTCCTTTACAGATTTCAGGCAGTTGTATTACTAGAATTACTAGAATAAACAAAACCTAATCGCCTGGAAATCCTATAACTTTATTTCGATAACATTGTCGGAAGTGTATTTTTGCTAGCCAAATTTGTATCGAAATATTGGGCACTAACACAGTCTCTCGTCATGGACAATTGTTCCTGCATCTTGATCTAAATCATCTTCAGTTAAATGTCTTCTAACAAGTGCTTCTCTGTAAACATTTGATGAATTTTATCTACTATATGAACTCTTTACTCTTCTCCTTGGGCATTTGCAATTGCGCCCAGCTTCTTAGAAAAGTTTTAGGAATTCATTTTAATTTTTTTTCCAGATTTCTATCTGGTTGTTGTACCACTGCTTGTAATAAATGTATCTTCCTCACATGGAAATACTATGAACGTAACTAAAATTAACAATAATTCGGGAATATATTGTTACGCGCCACAAAGTGATTCAAGCGACATCTATTGGAAATGGAGACAACTTTAGGTTAGTGACATCCTAGTAAACTGGGTTTGGAGAACGGAATATTCAGGAAGGTTCTAGGATAATTTGTTGAGTATAAATACGGCGCTACTCACATCCAGGAGGCAATCTTATTTCAGACAGTGATATGAACGAAGTAAACTATTGCGGTAATTAGAAGTACAGTACTAGCGATAACTATAAAGAGTTGATTTGATAATTGTTTGTAAATGTTATAAAAGTAAATAGTGAAGTTAAATAAAAGGAAGACCTTGTAATGATATCTGAAATATTTTGTTTTAAATAACGAACTAAGGCCACGCTCGTAACAATATATTTAGGAGTTAGGTAGAGCTGAACTTTATTCTACAGAATGGAGAGTAGTAGTTTACTATGATATTAGGAGCTTTGAATTTACAGCAAGAAAAATTGATAAATACGTTACAACAGTTACTGAATTGTGCGAACCGTTGAATAATAATAATGGATTCATAGCTTCAGCTTGCCGTAGCACAATAACAGGAGTCAATCTTGTATTATATGAAATTAAACAAAAATATAACCTGTTGACACATGGAGATGGAACTCGTTGTAAAAGATCATTATTCAATGCTATTTGCGTTGTAAGCAAATCCCTATTTGGAACGCTAAATCAGGACGATGCTAAATTTAATAAAAAATCAGACTGTAGTTATTGAAACCACAGAAAATATATTCAATAAAACGCAAAGTGTTTTTGAAAAACTGGTAATAGCGCTAGATAACAAAGTTTCCTTGATTAAAGCTCAAATACAAAATTTAAACGCAAAAAGCGATTCACTTACGACAATATCGCAAATGGAATCCCTACCTTCACTCGTAATGCTAATAACTTTACGTTACCAAAGCACGGTGAATACGATAGTGGACCTAGTTACAGGTGCACGGCATGGGAAGCTACACCCATCCATAGTCACGTCGGATCAGCTAAACGCTATTTTAAACACCATTCATCAAAAACTTCCAAGCGACACTAAACTTCCAGCGAGCGTAAAGGACACCAATCTCCTCTCATTGTATCATATCAGTCACATTAGCACCTCAATATTCAATTCAAAAGTTATATATGAATTGAAAATACCACTTCCGTCGAAAGAAAATTATCAATTATTCAAAATTATTCCCTCACCAACACCACATGAAAAATGTCTAATTTTCATTCAACCGAGCATCGAATGTTTAATAATAGACTACAGCAAAGAGCATTACTACGAAATAACGCATAAAGAACTCTACAGTTGTATTACGGAAAATCATAATTATTTTCTCTGTGGCATTCAGCGTCCTATTATTACCATTGGAAAAGAATCGAAAATCTGTGAGCTACACCTGCTAAAACGAGAAGAAAAAATTCTGCCCAATTGTGATCTGAGACAATTTGGCCATGAAATTATATAGATACAACTTTCTCAAATTAACAAATGGCTATTCAGGAATTGGCATAATAGAAATTTCGGGTAATTGCTACCACCAGGCACATGACTTAACAATACAAGGCTACAACGTTAAAGAAACTCGAATAAAAATTGCATTCGTCCCTCCAATAAATATAACAGATATAGTAAAGACGACTATACTAAATTTTGCCTCTCCTAATAGCTATACAAAGAAAACCACAATAATTAAGTATTCACCTGAAGCAGATCTAAAAATATTGGCTGAAAGTATTGAAATTCTCAAAGAAGAAGAAAATAAGAATCTAATTTCATTGGACCCGCATACGGTCCACCATTATGCACTAATATACGTTATCGTTTCCATCATTATGCTAGATGCAAGTTTCAAGGTATATAAAATTTACAAAACAAAAAATATACCTATAAAGAGTGCAAAAACACAGCAGGGTACTAATAATGACGAAGTGAAAAATGAACCACTAAAACTTACTTTAGGTGAGAGAAAATAAAAACGGTAAAATAATAAAAAAAACAATAATTGTGAGAACCAATAAATAAAAATAATAAAAATGAACCAATAAAACTTACTTTAGGTGTAAAACAAAATAAATAAGGTAATATAAAACAGATAAAAGAAATAACAATCCATGAACTTTAAATAACCTCCTTTTGTCAATGAATATTAGGTAAAAACTCTTATCAATAAATCAATATCACTTCATTTTTGTAAAAGTAAGATAAAACAATTATAGAAAAAAAGAATCTCATTGTAAAACAAAAAAAAAAAACGAGGTAAATAAAACATAAAAATGTATTAGAAAGATTTTTATTAAGTTGTTTTTAAATTTTCATATTTCTTTTAAATTCACTTTTTTCTTTCGAAATTCTTTTAATAATAATATACTAAAAATAATTTACAATTAGTTTAAAGCTAAAAAAAAAGAAAAAAATTTTAGATTTGTAAAATGCACAATTAGCATAAAATTAATAATCTTTTTTTGATAAATTTTGTTCTTTAAATAAAAATGTCATATTTGTAAAATAATATGCCAAAATATTGTAAACGAGAACCGACCAACTCAGATTTCGTCCTCACTGCAGACTAAAGAATTTTGTTTTGTCCAAGAAATTTTATTCTCCTTTTAGTATCAAAAAAATTTTCTTTACAAGGGGGATGGGATGTTATGAACACACATTGGGTCACACCTCATTGCGATCATCACATTTCCTTCAACCATTCCATTTCTTTTAAATTCAAGTGCCTTCATGAATTTCCTTCGTGTGTTATGTGAGCACTTGAATTTCACATATTTTTTCATTTGTATGTCATCACCTACAAAACAAAATTTCACAAAACTCTGATTACATAAACAAGAAAGAACCTTTTAAAGAACAATTTCACTTGTTTCTTATCAATATATCAGGTTACATCCGTCGAGTCGTGCTAATGACATTAACGACCCGACCATAGCATAAATTATGCTGACTCGTGAGATTCAGAGATTTTTGAAGAACCAAGCCTGGCAATGGGGATCATTTTAAAGTTTAGTTGGATTTCGGTTTTCGGTGCGTACAGACGGCGAAGTACACAGCACCCAAATTTTTAAAAAAAAATCTCTTTTTTATATAAAGTACCTACAAGTTTCAGAGTTTCAGTTCTGAAAATGTTGTAATAAAACACCAAATATTAAAGTAGTGAATAAATAAACTAAAGTAAAGTACACAACGGGAGTGCGTTTTAATTAAATAAATTTCTTTTTACATAGCACCAACTCCTCCTAGCTGGCTTTTATCTTTAAAGAAAAGCACGGACAGAGGGACATAACAATTTGTGGCCGCGGGTGCGGATGACACCATCTCGACATCTCTGTATTGCCGTTGCATCATAGCATCATCTATTTCAGCACTTTGAAGAATAAACAGGTGAAATATAAAAGAGTGAAAGCAGAAAGCATCCTACCGCCGTTTTGGAGCAACAGAAATTGCCGCAAAAATACCAACTCTTCAATTAATTTTCTCCAATTAATCTGCCGTTTTGGAGCAACAGAAATTGCCGCAAAAGTACCAACTCAAAATTAATCTGCCGTTTTGGATCATATCTGTATAGAAATTGCTGACGATCATCATAGGAAGAAAAAAACATTATGAAGCGGGCACTGTAAGTAGTTAAGACCTAGTATGCATGCTCAAAATCTTTTTATATATGATTATATATAAATATATATTTTCTTTAGTTGAATATATAATAATTATAAAAAAACAAATTTAATATGATTGTTAAAAACAAGTGAAAAATTGTAAACCTTGCTGTGTTAAAAAAAAAATTTGAAAAAGCATATGGTATATTCCGTAAACGAGCCAATCAATCGATCAAAAGTTACGTGTGAAAAAAAAATTATATAAAGTAAGAAGAAAACCCTTACTTTCTTCTATATTCTCCCTTTTGATATGTGTGTCTTGTTTATCACTACTACTTATCATTTTTTTAAAATCCCCGTGTAATAAGAAAAGTTCCCATTGTAGTAGTATATAACCGCGAATTTTCTCTCGCCTTTTGATGTATAATCGCGTTAACGAAAAGTGAAAGTCTAAATACCTACATATACATATGTATATATGTGCACGGTTAAAATAAAATCTTTCTTGAGACTAAATTGAGATTTTTAAGTTTGCTCGTAATTTCATTTTCGAAGAGTTAGGCCTATACGAAGACTTGAAATTATTAGGGGGAATAAATCTAAATTAATATTTCCACATAGTCACAAATAAAGGCTCTGAATTGCCTCGTATTTGAGTGTGCAAGTTCTGCTTTAAATAAATTTTATTGAGAGTTCATTGGTGTTCAGTTCCAACTAGGTTTTCTGGATTTGGAGTCGTCGAGTTTAAATCTCGAAAATTGTTTTTTGTTTTGATGGCTTTTATTGTGGTGGATTGTTTTGTTTAGAAGTTTTACAAGATACATCACATTAAAGTCATACTATTCGGTCTCAAAGTGAGTATATAGCACGTTCCGAAATAAGAGGACAATTTTTTGTGGTTTTGCTCACTTGCCTTTTAAAATTCATAAATCCTTTTTTTTCACCTTTTAATACAAAATAATGTAAATGACAAACCTGTTGTTTCAATAATTTTAATTATTTGATACATTTATACATTTTTTTTACATATTTGGAATGAACTTTTCGAGTAATCTAAGATTTGTCATTGCTATCCTGATACACGAGGCTTCTAATCAATCTAAGTGGCGTGATAGTTGCCTCAAATTTGTTTGCTGTTGTTTCTTCTTGTTTCCAAATCAATCACAGACAAACTACTTACCCGAAGCTGTGCTCAAATTGCTCTTTTATTCAGTGAGCATCCTTTTCATAACGCAAATATGCCCGACATGCCTGAAAGACTTATTAGCCTGGCGGACGTTTACAATTTAGTCCCCTATTTTGATGGGCCCCCCAGAGGACCTAGACAAATTTATAGCTTGTGGAAACATACTTTTTCTGAATCTCTAAACGCAGCTGAACATAAACTTTTCCTGGACATAGTAAAAACAAAACTCAAGGGACAAGTATTTGAATTAATACAATACAAATCATGTCCAAAATGGTCCGACCTTTCAAAAGAATTAAGAGATCAGTTCAAGGAAGAGAAATCTAGAGCAAGTGCTCAAAACGAACTGCTATCAATGAGGCAGGGCTTTAAGGAAACCGTGAAAGATTTCGGAGAAAAGCTACTCCTAGCTTTGGCGGCCACCATAAACTCTCCAACATACGCGAACGTAAATGAAGAAACAGTAAGAATCTTCTTAATTAAAGAGAACGAGAAATTAGCAACCCAGACTTTCGAAGACGGCCTACGTGAACAGCTGAAACTATTGGTTAAAGCAAAGGGAGAACCTGATTTAAGAAAATCAATCGCGTTTGCTAGTGAACATTCCACACGATTAGAACGGAACAATCCGTCAGTTTCTCACAATTCGCGACCTTTTACGAAATATATTATTACATGTGAAATCTGTAGACGCACAGGTCACACCAACGAAACGTGTTTCCGTAACACAAATATTCCAGACTTCCCTCCTCGCGAAATAAAAGGAGAGATAAACCATTTGGTATGCGCATACTGCAAAAAACCAAATCACCACATACAAGACTGTCGGTTGAGACAACGTAATAATAGCAGAGCTTCATATGATTCTCCTCGCGTAAACCTTTTCACTAACTACACTCAACCACGGAACTCGCATCACAATCCACATTATACACCTGTAAGAGAGAACCAAAGTAAGGAAACCGCGGTCATAAAGGGGAACGAAGAATGTCGGGTGGGGAGTATCGGCACTCCATACCGGCTAACATATACTCCCGACGTTCACAAACAACCGTCGAAAAATTAAAAGAAAAACCGTACACGCCAAAACAAATCTCGATATCATTCTCTAAATTTGATTCTAATGTAACTAATTGCATACCATTTCTGCCTTCATCCCAAAAGTATTTTACATTCCTTATTGATACGGGAGCTGATATAAGTATATTGAAGTTAAGAGGAGTCAGTACCAAGATTAGCAAGTTTCATACATTTGTCAATGCGAATTTCTGACAAACTATTTGCATCAGAGTAATGATTTATATCTTAGATTAAAGGTAATGAAGTAGTCTAGTAAATAACGTCGGGAAAAATTCAAAAAAGTGTATTCGAATGGAGATATTAGCTCAGAAACTTGTAAAAAATGGTAAAAATTGAAATCTTTTGAATCAAATTCCTGTGGGTAGGTATTGTTATTTCTTCAAATTGTGACCGTTTTAGAGAGATAAGGCCTAGATCTAGCAAATAACGTCGAGGTTTTTCATTTTTAGTATTGCTTTTTATAATTAGTTGACTCTAATTGTACCTGTTTTTTCTCCCGATATTTCACCGACAAGAAATTGCAATATTTTGTTGAAAGTTGTCGCAATACAAAGCAAAATATCATATTTAACAATAATGTGCAAACCAAATTTAGGAGAGTTACTTCTCGTTAAAAATTTTCAATTTATGTGAACTGCAAATTTTCATTTTTCGTCTTAAATTGTATGGTTTTGTCGGATGTTTGGTTTCTGTCTTTTGCGATAGATGTATCTAATGTGCTCCGTGGTATAGCCCTAGGCTAATCTTATATGAATTTTCTCACTTTCAGGACAAAAACTTACGTATAGTATATTTTATTACCTACAGGTTCGCTGGTATCTAAATTGAAACTTTTCCTGAGTACTGACTCCTCTTAAATCTCAACGATATTCGTAAACCTTTTAAAACCAAAGGTACTATATCGTTCAGATAAAACTACATTAAACGGAAATACAGTTTATTGTCCTGATAATATAAAAATAATCAACGATCCTCAGAATAAAGAAGTAACGCTACCTGCTAGAAGCGAAAATTTGTCTCACTCCCTTTCAATTGCAGTAAACCAGTTGTATTACAAAAATGTAAAATAGAGCCCGGAATATATCTCGCAGAAACGGTAGTTGAGCAAACAAACAACGCAGTAAATAATATATTATTAAACTCAAACGACCCAGAGGTAACCTTGAAAGTGAAAGAAATACCATTAAAATGGGATGGTCTTGAGAATTTTAATGTTCTTCAATTTGAATTCAATAAGGACCCCGTGAAAAAGCGACTTCAAAAATTAGAAACTTTGACTAACCTAGAACACTGTAATCCAGAGGAAAAGCAGCTCATTACAGAAATATGTAAAGATTTTAACGATCTTTTCCTCTTAGAATGAGATTACTTATCACATACGGATGCCGTTAGGCATACCATTCTTACTGACTCTAATAATCCACCGATTTACACGCGTCCATATCGCCTATCCGAATCGCAGAAGAATGAAATCCATAGGCAGGTAAAAGATATGCTAAAAGACGGTATCGTTACGCCAAGGTATAGCCCGTGGAACTTCCCACTGCTCCTCGTGCCAAAAAATCTGATAATACAGGCAATAAACGATACAGATATTTTGGATCAATTGGGCAAGTCCAAATATTTTAGTACCCTTGACCTTTCTCAGGAATTTCATCAAATTTTAGTTGATGAAAGAGACGGAGGAAAGACTGCATTCAGCACACCTTTTGGACATTTCGAGTATAACCGAATGCCATTCGGGCTGAAAAATGCACCAGCCACTTTCCAACGTCTCACGAACAATGTACTTATGGGATTGCAAGGCATTAAGTGTTTCGTTTATGTTGACGATATAGTCATATATGGATATGATATCCATGACCATAACTCGAAACTTGTTGACGTGTTTCGTCGCTTAAGACAACACAACATGAAATTACAACCTGAAAAGTGCAAGTTCATACAAAGAGAGCTAGTCTATCTGGGACATATAATATCTCAGGACGGCATAAAACCAGATACATCCAAAGTGAAGGCAATAGCAAGTTATCCTGTACCAAAGAAAGCCAAAGACGTCAAATCCTTTTTGGGGCCTATAGGTTATTATAGGAGGTTTATTTCGAACTTTGCGGAGATTGCTAAGCCTCTCACCCACCTATTAAAAAAGAGTGTAGAATTCAAATGGAACGCACACTGTGATGAATCGTTTAGAGCCTTAAAAACTAAACTTATCTCTCCTCCCGTTCTTGAATACCCCGAC
The DNA here is from genome assembly GCA_963930735.1 of Dioctria linearis. NCBI lineage: Eukaryota > Metazoa > Arthropoda > Insecta > Diptera > Asilidae > Dioctria > Dioctria linearis. The sequence continues at coordinate 120,386 of CAWVNZ010003063.1, forward strand.
TTTACCAAAGAATTTTTAATTACCACGGATGCAAGCAAATACGCAGTTGGCGCTGTCTTATCACAGGGAGAGATAGGAATTGATAAGCCAATATGCTATGCGAGTCGTAAATTAAATTATGCCGAAACCAGATATTCAACGACGGAACAGGAACTATTGGCAATTATATTTGCCGTAAAACAGTTCAGACCGTACGTATTTGGAAAAAAATTGACCATAATTACAGACCATAGACCCCTTCGCCTCTCACCCACCTATTAAAAAAGAGTGTAGAATTCAAATTGAATGCACACTGTGATTAATCGTTTAGAGCCTTAAGAACTCTCCTCCCGTTCTTGCCTACCACGACTTTACCAAAGAATTTCAAACCCCGGACGAGTCGGTTGTTTTTTCTTCTTGTATTTATGATTTAATTTAGAATCATTAAAAAAATAAAAAGTCTTAAGAATTCTTTTATTCTCTATCTTGACCGATTCTAACAAGTGTAGGTTCGATTCCGGTCAGGGAAAAATAAAAAATAAGTATTTAGAATTCATCGAATTGTGTTTCAATTCTTTTTTTTATATATATTTTCAGCTGTGTTCAACAAAGATCGATTTCACTTATGATGCCAGAAAAATTAGATGAGGTTAAGCATAGAAAGCAGGAGGAAATGAAATCAAGGTGTGATTTCAAGAATGGTTAAGGCCCCCCGCTAGATCCTGCTTATAATTTCTTCGCAGATGCAAAAAAATCATTTGTACATGGACTAACTTCGCTTCATAAGAATTTTTTTTTTCTTTATTTGTAGTTCCTACCAATCACGAAATTGCTTGGTTGCGTTTGATAGAACCTTTATAAATTTGACTGGAATTACGATGGAGAAGCTTTTCAGAAATATTTGTATAAATATTACCATTCAAAAGTCCTTTATTGTTAAAAAATCATTTTATAATTTATTAATTTTCTAAAGCTAATTGTCGAAAATTATTAACTCTAAATCTAATTACATCGAGTTTTAGCTATATTATATTTTTTTAAGTATTTTGTTTATTTATGTTTAGTTATTTATTTTTAAACACCTAGTAGAATTTAATTTCATGAATAGTCCAGTTATAAACTGAATTGAATTGATTTTCTTGATTCGGTGAGTTACTCATTATATTTTTGCCAATCCGCAGATTTTATTCCTTTTTCGTTGCTGCAGAGCTACGTCAAGTTTTTGTAATTCAACGGCTAACTTGTTATCTAATCTGTTTTGCTAAAATGAAATATTAAGGCAAATTGTATTAGTAAACATATTATGTTAGTTATGTTAATTACTATATATTTTATACATGGAGAATTATAAAGCTTAAAAATTATCTTCGTCTTTTTATAAACAGTTATGAAAAGAACTTGTGAACTCACTTTTTATTTCTTGGTAGCAGTTAATTGTTTATAAATACTAACAATATTATAGTTTTCTGCTGTAATGTTAGTGTCACTTATTCAATGTTGCGTTTCGTGAGTGATCGATAAGAAACTTACTGATTCAGTATGGGCAATTCAATTTATATTGTGTGACAGCAAAGTAAAAGGTTTATCCTGATATAATCGAATGTTTTAATTTTATTTATTTATTTTTATTTTCCCAAAATTATGGTAGTATCATAAAGCATAAATGCCGATTTACTGAGTGAATGCTTATCAGTTTATTAGTAGTATAGAAATGTTATGTTGGTGTGTGCGAAATGCTTTACCCAATCAACAATCATCCCTTTATAACTTGGACCACTGGGTCTGCTGCATCATGTGGCACCAAGTTAAATGACGGGGCGTGAAAATGGACTGCTGGTATTTTTATATTTAACCAAATATCTGTCGAAAGTATGAGCATGGATGGAAGATATTGTGACCGTGTTTGTAGAAATTATTATTTAATTGACATGACAAACCGCAACACATGTTAAATAATACTAGACAGACGGCATCTACAAATCTAAATGTATTTCAAATTCTCAGTGAATACAACGTCCCGTTTTTATCACTGTTCGCCATACATTAAATTTCACCCTGCGTTGATTTACATAAATAGCATTAAGGCAAATCAAAATATAGCACCTATTGTCTACAAAGCTGTAAAACCACGTAACAGAGATTGTTCTATATATATGAAATTTTTATCAGAAATCCTCTACGGGCTCTGTTTTTCGAGATATTAGCGTATTAATAATTCAAGTTATTTTTGCTCATGGAAATGGATTCTTGGCGGTGTGGGATGGGAGGGAGAACGAAATTTTCATCAGAAATCCCCTACGGGCTTTAGTTTTCGAGATATTAGCGACATTTTTTTGGACGCAAACGCCATTTCTTGAGTAAGGTACCCTAGCGGCCTTAGCTGGAACTAACAGCATTGCTTCGTTTTGCTCATGGAAATGGATTCTTGGCGGTGTGGGGTGGGAGGGGGAACGAAGTTTTCATCAGAAATCCTCTACGGGCTTTGGTTGTCGAGATATTAGCGACATTTGTGCAAACAATTAGCTAATTGGCAATTATGTAATTGGCAATTAGTAATGTGGTGTGATGCGCTTTACTGGAATTCTCATAAAATAAACAAATTTAAGTAATATCAACACTTGCTGTAAATATTTAAAAGAAAACTTCAAGTTTAAGGTAAAAATATGGTTGCTGTGAGGTGTATTGATACAATTTCTTTTGCTGAAAATAATGTTATCAAACCAAATTAAATTTCAATATTTATTTATTCACATCAAATTAATTATTTATTTCTAAATCTTAAGTTATAAACTTTTTCCCTATGTTCTATATTCAAAATTGGTAGCAATATAAGTGAAGTTCTATGAATCCTATCTTGGAAACGAAAGCGATCCAGAGCATATGTCTCCCAAGGTCCTTTTCTGGGTTCATATTCAATTACATAAACTTGTGGAGCACTAGTACTAAATGTAACTTTCATTTCCACTAATAATTTAGAAAATATTAATAATAAAAACTAGTTTCACATTATTGATTTTTTTATTTAACGATTATAATAATTATTTGGGTACAAATTTTCGTCATGCTGAACAAATTCAATTTTGTATGAACGTCCGATTACTCCTTTATTGATTACGTAGAAGTCTCCCTTGGTGTTTGTTTCATTCAAAGAGTCCTCTGAAATTTTGCTGTACCTCGAAGGAAGAAAAAGGTGGTAGTTTTCCAACTCGAGAACCACACGATCTCCAAATGCAGTTTTGCATCGCCTTGCTGCAACAACCTTATATTTCTGGCCCAGCTCCATTTGGGATGTCTTCAGGGTTGGTGAGTATTGTTCCAGCTTCTTTAGTTCTTCCATTGCGCCAGCCATTGTTTTACTCTAAGTCGTTTTTGCTTCCTTGAATTCCAAAATAAAACTGATTGCAAATCTGATTCAGCTCCTCAATTTATAGTCATGATTCCAAAACAAGTTTAATCCTGTTTAAAGCAAATTTGCAATATCAGCACATTACGCTGAATGATTTATGTAATTTGATACCACACTTCCTATAAGTAACCCAATTCCAAGAATTATACTGATCGAGACGTTGCATTGGAATTCGTAAACATCCTGTTGTAAACAAATTTAAGCAATATCAGCAAATGAATCATGTTTATTCTACTGATCGAAACGTTTCATTGGAATTCGTAAACAAATTCGCATTTAAGCTGCATGGTTCATACACACCTGTGTAAACTTCCTGTTTACAAATTCGCATTTTATCTGAATGAGTCATGCACACCTGTGTAAACAAATTTAAGCTATATCAGCGCATTTATTCTTTTCATCTAATTTGATGCCACACTTCCTGTAGGCAGCCAAAAATTTTATTGTTCCAAGAATTTTGCTGATCGGAACGTTTCATTGTAATGTAAACAAATTTTCACATTTTCATGTATGCATTCATGTAAACAATCTTATTTGCAAAATCGACCAGCAAAATAAAGTAATCAAATTAATTTGAGTGATTTTCTTATCGTGTAATTCGATATCATCTCAGCCTGTAAGCAAATTCGTTGGAATTCATCCTGTGCAATGATTATTGTAGCAGCAGGATCATTCATGTTTACAAACCGTTGCTATAAAAGCGCAAGCAAACTGTTGGGGAGCACCAGTCAATCTAAGTGATTCAAAGTGTTAGTGTTGAATAAAAAAATTAAAAAATGTCTACCAGAGTAATAAATGAAAGTTTTTCATTAATTAATAAATTGCGAGAAGATGTTTTGAAGTGTTTAAGTGATGCAAATTTTGTGAATAAAAACAATATTATTAAAGAGTGCAACAGAAACATTCGTAAATATCAACCAGCATTTCGGAAGTGTAACAAGAATGCTAGAAAACGACATTTGGACAGCTGTATTGATCAAATTAAATCGTTGAGAATGTTAATCAAAGCTCCCCATCGAGGTGGAGGCATTAATCAACGAGTAATAAGAAGTGATTTTGTTAAGTGGGAAGAAAAAAAACAGCATTCGTAGGTAGAATTAGGGCAGGTGTTATCGTGAATATAAGCCAACCAGATCCTAAGCTGTTTATGCAAGATGCTTCCAAATTACTTTCTCGCCGCACTAAGAATACATTAAAACAACAATATCATATTAAAGTTGCTACAACGTTTTGCGGTGAGTTTATTAAAGAAACTGGCGATAATGAAGTTGTTAAAGACATTAAGTACTTCCAAGCATATCAACAAGTTTGAACCGATTCGGGGATCATTTTATATATCTCTGCCAAAGGAGATTGCTTTAAAGCAAGCTTGCATTAATGTGAAAAATAATGATGAAGTATGCTTCGCGTGGGCAATAACATCAGCGCTATATCCTGCAAATATTAACACCAATAGGATCTCATCATATCCACATTATTCTACTGTGCTAAATTTAACTGGAATAACATTTCCCATGACGCTTAAGCAAATTACGCAATTTGAAGGCCAGAACGATTTATCAATAAACGTGTTCATCCTAGAGAAAGAGCGTTTCTTCACCACAGTTCCAGTTAGACTTACGAAACCCAGGACGGAGCGACATGTAAATCTATTAATGCTACAAGATGACTATGGCCAGGATGATGATGAAGATGAAGATCATATGGATGATGATGACGATGATGATGATGATGATGCCAGCAGATATCATTTCTGCTGGATTAAAGATCTTTGTCGACTCATATCGAAGCAAACTTCGAAAAATACTCGTAAGAGGCATATATGCGACAGATGTTTGCTCTACTTTTACTCTGAAGAAAAATTAACATCATACACTCCCGAATGCGAGAAACAAAACGACTGTAGGATTATTTTTCCCGCAGAGGAAAAGAAATGGTTGGAATATAAGAATTATAACCATAAGAATCCAGTCCCGTTTGTGTATATGCTGATCTTGAATCAATATTGAAGCCGATTCAGGGAAACGATCAAAATACACAGCGAATCCAGGAACATGAAGTTCACAGCATAGGATTCTACTTCCACTGCAAACATGATGCTAAGGTCTCATATTACAGAGCATATAGAGGCAAAGACTGTCAAAAATGGTTTGCATTAGAATTGCAAAAGATTGCATCCATAGCTGTACAGGAGAAGCTGAACATCAGACCAATGCAACCCCTGACTAAAGAGGAACGGCGATCGCATGTGGAAAATATTGCTGCCATATATGTGAAAAAACGTTTGCAGCTGATGAGGAACGAGTCCGGGACCATTGCCACTTAACAGGTAAATACTGAGAAGCATAATTCAATTCATTTCTTTTCATAAATTCTTTTAACAGGAAAATACCGAGGGCCAGCGCACAATGCATGCAATCCGATGTACCAAGATTGCTCCATAGTTCCAGTCATTTTTCACAATTTATCTGGATATGATGCTTACTTCATTATTAAGGATATTGCTACATCTTTCCCAGGAAATGTTGATCTCTTGCCAACAAACAAGGAAATATATATCTCGTTCACCAAGCACATGGACGGCAGTTACATAAAATTCAGTTTCATCGATTCCTTCCGTTTTATGGCTGAATTTTTAGATAAGCTATCATCATTGCTGCCGATGGATAAATTAAACATTACAAGATCAGTATGGCAGGGACTGGTTGATGACATTATCAAACTTCTTACACTCAAGGCTGTCTTCCCATATGATTTTATTGATGACTGGGATAAATTAGATTTCCGGAACTTGCCAACACAGGAAGCGTTCTACAATAAACTGACTGACAGTGCTATATCTCCTGAGGACTACAATCATGCTGAAGAGGTCTGGCAAAAATTTGAAATACAAACACTTGGTGAATATTCAGATCTATACCTTAAGACTGATGTTCTCCTATTGGCCGATGTGTTTGCGAACTTTCGAGAAGTGTGCAAGAACACATACAATCTAGATCCAGCACATTATTACACCATGCCAGGCCTAACATGGGATGCTATGCTAAAATACACTAATGTGAAATTAGAGCTGCTAACCGACGTAGATATACTGCTATTCATAGAGGGAGGCATTCGAGGTGGTATAAGTCAATGTTCGAACAGATATAGTAAAGCCAATAACAAATATATGGATGATTTTAAGCCTGAGGAGAAAGAGAAACACTTGATGTATTATGATGTCAATAACCTTTATGGATGGGCCATGTCACAGCATTTACCAACCGGAGGATTCAAATGGGTTGATGTTCCCAATATTGAAGTTTCCGAAATTCCTGATGATTCTCCAACTGGATACATATTCGAAGTCGACTTGGATTATCCTCAACATCTGCATGATAAGCATAAGGACTTACCGTTTTGCTCTGAGCATGCAGCACCACCTGGAGCAAAATTAGAAAAGCTTCTGACAACATTACATCCAAAAACTAAATATGTTATACACTACCGAAATTTGAAGCAATGCTTATCACATGGACTCATCCTGAAAAAAGTGCACCGGGTACTTCAATTCGACCAATAAGCTTGGCTTAAGCCATATATTGACTTAAATACCACCAAACGGATGCAGGCTACAAGCGTTCATGAGAAGGACAGCTATAAGAAGATGAATAATGCAGCTTTTGGTAAGACGATGGAAAATGTACGCAAGTATAGCGATATCAAGCTTTGCATGAAGTGGGAAGGTCGCTATGGTGCAAAAGCTCGGATTGCGGCACCCAACTTCCACAGTGCAACGGTATTTGATGAGAATTTAGTTGCTGTGGAATTAAGGCGACTCAAAATATTATTCAATAAGCCGCTCTATATAGGAATGGCAGTTATGGAAATGTCGAAAATATGCCACTACGATTTTCATTACAGTTTTATGCAGCGTGAGTATGGAGATAAATGTAAAGTCATGTATACTGATACAGATTCTCTATTATATGAACTTGAAGTGAAAAATGCATATGAGTTCATGGCCGAAAATATAAACAAATTTGATACAAGTGATTACCCAGAAGATAATAAATGCAATTTACCGCTCATGAATAAAAAGATTCCTGGGCTAATGAAGGATGAGCTGAATGGGAAAATCATGAGTGAATTTGTAGGCTTGCGCTCGAAAATGTAAAGTCTGCGTATAAACGCTGGTAAAACTGTAATAAAAGCGAAAGGAGTAAAGGCTAATGTAGTCCAGAAGCATATCAATTTCGAAGACTACGTCGAATGCTTGAATAACGAGCGAATATTAACTGCCAATCAGAGCTCCATATGATCCCGTAACCATAGCGTGTACACTGTCAGTCAAAAGAAGATCGCATTGAGTCATTATGATAATAAACGAGATATTATGAGCGGAACGACCGATATTCTACCATGGGGGCATTACTCCCTTTCATCAGATCAACAAGTGCAACCGCAGACAGTATCCAAGTCTAGTGTAAATAGTAAATGTATTATAGTTTTAGTTTTATTTATTAAAGTAATTTGCATTATAACTACATGTATAAAGTATTATAATTATTTTAAATTGTTAAATGTTTCTTCAAGATATTATAAAACATCTTTGTTATTAATCCAAGAATTGTGTTTTGATGAAAATCCGAGCCATTTAACGTAAGCTTTATCTCCACTCTTCTTTATGATTTCTCTATGAGATATAGGTTTGGGTGTTTAACTTTCAGCAGCTCCAATTCATAAAAGCCTCCTGTGATTGGATTTCCTTGATAATCTTCCAGCCGATATGTGATGGGGTTTGTGTTTTGAACTTTAATAATTTTAAAAATTTCATCTGTCCAGTTTGGTGTATAGCCTTTCTCGAATATATGCTTGTCTGTGCTGATGCGAACAAAATCTCCAACTTTATACTTTGCAGGAACAACAATCTTTATATGACTGTATACAGTTGAAAGCAGTTGTTTCTCATTGGAGGCGTTCATATCACGTGGCCTCATTTTTGTAGTTCGATGTATTCGATGAATTGTATTCAGTGAGCAGTTTCTTTACCATACCAATCCACTGATAAGTTCCATTAAAGCTGAATTCCTTCCACATCATATCCTTTAGAGTTCGGTTAAATCGTTCCACTATTGATGCTTTGAGGAAACTGTACGTAGAGTAATGATTAATTGCATGCTTCAGCATTAGATTTTTAAAGAAGCTGTTGTAGAATTCCTTTCCATCATCAGTCTGCAGGTTTTTAGGTATTCGTCCCTCGCTTAATATAGACTTCATGGCATCTCTTACTTCTACACCAGTTTTTCTTTTAATTGGAATTGCCCATGCATATTTGGAGAAGGTATCAATTACTGTCAGCAGATAGCGGTAACCCTTGTTCACATACTTGTAGGGATCCATTTCAACCAAGTCTGCCTGCGACAAGTCATCTAGTCCTTTGATAATCACACGACGTCGTTTAAAGTTTTTCTCGCTGGTTTATGCAGCTCATTTACCACTTGTCTCTTACTCATCGTAATTATAAATGAAACAGATTTCTCAAGAGTTTTTACTCATAGACACCATCTTTTGGTGTCAAGTCTTTCTTATTTATTAATGAAGTAAACAGATAGTTTTCAATCTTCGCGATTTCATCATTGATATATAGCGTTAAATTTGTCACCTCTATATTAATAGTTTTTTTTATTTCTTCAACACTTATTTTAATTTTCTTGTCAACATAGTCTTTGGTAGTAGCATTATCATTTTCAAAGGGTTCACCAAGTCGTTTTTTACACTTTGAGTTTAGATCGTAGTCTCCGTTTATCGTTAAATTAAATCCAATACCCCGCTCTCCTTGTTCACCAGCTGGACCCTGAGCTCCTCGTTTACCATCTGGTCCTTGAATTCCTTGTTTACCGGCTGGTCCCTGAGCTCCTGTTGGTCCACGTTCACCTGCTGTCCCAAGATATCCTCGCTTAGAGCAACGTCCAAACATGTCAACGCTCATCTGTAGATTGTGAAGAAGTATGGTAATGGAGTAGTATTTAAACTATAATATCTGCTACTCGCAACTCCTCCAGGATAGATACAATTTAATTGTTGTGACTGGTGTTTCCAGCCTGCTTTGATGCCATTAGATGGCGCAGTCTATCCACTAATTCATTTGGATCATCCCAGTAAATGTGATCAATGTTTTCTTTAGGCAGACGCACTAGTCCCATGCCTTTATTCTATATAAGTTTACTGATTATAGCTTTATACTTAGC
>CAWVNZ010003064.1:0-61373 GCA_963930735.1 Dioctria linearis
ATCCCTGGCGTAATTAAAATTTGCGACAGTATAAAATTATTTTTTGCAAAATTTACTGTAGAAAAGGCAATCCCTGGCGTAATTACAATTTGCGACAGTAGAAAATTATTTTTTGAATAATTTACTATAGAAAAGGCAATCCCTGGCGCACTTAAAATTTGCGACAGTAAAAAATTATTTTTTGAATAATTTACTATAGAAAAGGCAATCCCTGGCGTAATTAAAATTTGCGACAGTAGAAAATTATTTTTTGAATAATTTACTATAGAAAAGGCAATCCCTGGCGTAATTAAAATTTGCGACAGTAGAAAATTATTTTTTGAATAATTTACTATAGAAAAGGAAATCCCTGGGATATTTAAAATTTGCGACAGTAAAAAATTATTTTTTGAATAATTTACTATAGAAAAGGCAATCCCTGGCGTAATTAAAATTTGCGGCAGTAAAAAATTATTTTTTGAATAATTTACTATAGAAAAGGCAATCTCTGGCGTAATTAAAATTTGCGACAGTTGAAAATTATTTTTTGAATAATTTACTATAGAAAAGGCAATCCCTGGCGTAATTAAAATTTGCGACAGTAAAAAATTATTTTTTGAATAATTTACTATAGAAAAGGCAATCCCTGGCGTAATTAAAATTTGCGACAGTAGAAAATTAATTTGTGAAAAATTTATCTGGCGAAATTGAAATTTGCGAGAGTAAAAAATTATTTTTTGAATAATTTACTATAGAAAAGGCAATCCTTGGCGCAATTAAAATTTGCGACAGTTGAAAATTATTTTTTTAATAATTTACTATAGAAAAGGCATTCCCTGGGATATTTAAAATTTGCGACAGTAAAAAATTATTTTTTGAATAATTTACTATAGAAAAGGCAATCCCTGGCGTAATTAAAATTTGCGACAGTAAAAAATTATTTTTTGCAAAATTTACTGTAGAAAAGGCAATCCCTGGGATATTTAAAATCTGCGACAGTTGAAAATTATTTTTTGAATAATTTACTATAGAAAAGGCAGTACCTGGCGCAATTAAAATTTGCAACAGTAGAAAATTATTTTTTGCAAAATTTACTATAGAAAAGGCAATCCCTGGCGTAATTAAAATTTGCGACAATAGAAAATTAATTTGTGAGAAATTTACTAGAGAAAAGGCAATCCCTGGCGTAATTAAAATTTGCGACAGTAGAAAATTATTTTTTGCAAAATTTACTGTAGAAAAGGCAATCCCTGGCGTAATTACAATTTGCGACAGTAGAAAATTATTTTTTGAATAATTTACTATAGAAAAGGCAATCCCTGGCGCACTTAAAATTTGCGACAGTAAAAAATTATTTTTTGAATAATTTACTATAGAAAAGGCAATCCCTGGCGTAATTAAAATTTGCGACAGTAGAAAATTATTTTTTGAATAATTTACTATAGAAAAGGCAATCCCTGGCGTAATTAAAATTTGCGACAGTAGAAAATTATTTTTTGAATAATTTACTATAGAAAAGGAAATCCCTGGGATATTTAAAATTTGCGACAGTAAAAAATTATTTTTTGAATAATTTACTATAGAAAAGGCAATCCCTGGCGTAATTAAAATTTGCGGCAGTAAAAAATTATTTTTTGAATAATTTACTATAGAAAAGGCAATCTCTGGCGTAATTAAAATTTGCGACAGTTGAAAATTATTTTTTGAATAATTTACTATAGAAAAGGCAATCCCTGGCGTAATTAAAATTTGCGACAGTAAAAAATTATTTTTTGAATAATTTACTATAGAAAAGGCAATCCCTGGCGTAATTAAAATTTGCGACAGTAGAAAATTAATTTGTGAAAAATTTATCTGGCGAAATTGAAATTTGCGAGAGTAAAAAATTATTTTTTGAATAATTTACTATAGAAAAGGCAATCCTTGGCGCAATTAAAATTTGCGACAGTTGAAAATTATTTTTTTAATAATTTACTATAGAAAAGGCATTCCCTGGGATATTTAAAATTTGCGACAGTAAAAAATTATTTTTTGAATAATTTACTATAGAAAAGGCAATCCCTGGCGTAATTAAAATTTGCGACAGTAAAAAATTATTTTTTGCAAAATTTACTGTAGAAAAGGCAATCCCTGGGATATTTAAAATCTGCGACAGTTGAAAATTATTTTTTGAATAATTTACTATAGAAAAGGCAGTACCTGGCGCAATTAAAATTTGCAACAGTAGAAAATTATTTTTTGCAAAATTTACTATAGAAAAGGCAATCCCTGGCGTAATTAAAATTTGCGACAATAGAAAATTAATTTGTGAGAAATTTACTAGAGAAAAGGCAATCCCTGGCGTAATTAAAATTTGCGACAGTAGAAAATTATTTTTTGAATAATTTACTATAGAAAAGGCAATCCTTGTCGTAATTAAAATTTGCGACAGTATAAAATTATTTTTTTGCAAAATTTACTGTAGAAAAGGCAATCCCTGGCGTAATTACAATTTGCGACAATAGAAAATTATTTTTTGAATAATTTACTATAGAAAAGGCAATCCCTGGCGCACTTAAAATTTGCGACAGTAGAAAATCATTTTTTGAATAATTTACTATAGAAAAGGCAATCCCTGGCGCAATTAAAATTTGCGACAGTTGAAAACTATTTTTTGAATAATTTACTATAGAAAAGGCAATCCCTGGGATATTTAAAATTTGCGACAGTAAAAAATTATTTTTTGAATAATTTACTATAGAAAAGGCAATCCCTGGCGTAATTAAAATTTGCGACAGTAAAAAATTATTTTTTGCAAAATTTACTGTAGAAAAGGCAATCCCTGGGATATTTAAAATTTGCGACAGTTGAAAATTATTTTTTGAATAATTTACTATAGAAAAGGCAATCCCTGGCGTAATTACAATTTTCGACAGTAAAAAATTAATATTTTTAAAAATTTACTGTAGAAAAGGCAATCCCTGGCGTAGTTAAAATTTGCGACAGTAGAAAATTATTTTTTGAAAAATTTACTACAGAAAAGGCAATCCCTGGCGTAATTAGAACTTGCGATAGTAAAAAATTATTTTTTGAAAAATTTACTATAGAAAAGGCAATCCCTGGCGTAATTAAAATTTGCGACAGTAAAAAATTATTTTTTGCAAAATTTACTGTAGAAAAGGCAATCCCTGGGATATTTAAAATTTGCGACAGTTGAAAATTATTTTTTGAATAATTTACTATAGAAAAGGCAATCCTTGGCGCAATTAAAATTTGGAACAGTAGAAAATTATTTTTTTGCAAAATTTACTATAGAAAAGGCAATCCCTGACGTAATTAAAATTTGCGACAGTAGAAAATTAATTTGTGAGAAATTTACTATAGAAAAGGCAATCCCTGGCGTAATTAAAATTTGCGAAAGTAGAAAATTATTTTTTGAATAATTTACTATAGAAAAGGCAATCCCTGGCGTAATTAAAATTTGCGACAGTATAAAATTATTTTTTGCAAAATTTACTGTAGAAAAGGCAATCCCTGGCGTAATTACAATTTGCGACAGTAGAAAATTATTTTTTGAATAATTTACTATAGAAAAGGCAATCCCTGGCGCACTTAAAATTTGCGACAGTAGAAAATTATTTTTTGAATAATTTACTATAGAAAAGGCAATCCCTGGCGTAATTAAAATTTGCGACAGTAGAAAATTATTTTTTGAATAATTTACTATAGAAAAGGCAATCCCTGGCGTAATTAAAATTTGCGATAGTAGAAAATTATTTTTTGAATAATTTACTATAGAAAAGGCAATCCCTGGGATATCTAAAATTTGCGACAGTAAAAAATTATTTTTTGAATAATTTACTATAGAAAAGGCAATCCCTGGCGTAATTAAAATTTGCGACAGTAAAAAATTATTTTTTGAATAATTTACTATAGAAAAGGCAATCCCTGGTGTAATTAAAATTTGCGACAGTTGAAAATTATTTTTTGAATAATTTACTATAGAAAAGGCAATCCCTGGCATAATTAAAATTTGCGAGAGTAAAAAAATTATTTTTTGAAAAATTTACTATAGAAAAGGCAATCCCTGGCGTAATTAAAATTTGCGACAGTAGAAAATTAATTTGTGAAAAATTTATCTGGCGAAATTGAAATTTGCGAGAGTAAAAAATTATTTTTGAATAATTTACTATAGAAAAGGCAATACCTGGCGCAATTAAAATTTGCGACAGTTGAAAATTATTTTTTGAATAATTTACTATAGAAAAGGCAATCCCTGGGATATTTAAAATTTGCGACAGTAAAAAATTATTTTTTGAATAATTTACTATAGAAAAGGCAATCCCTGGCGTAATTAAAATTTGCGACAGTAAAAAATTTTTTTTGAATAATTTACTATAGAAAAAGCAATCCCTGGCGTAATTAAAATTTGCGACAGTTGAAAATTATTTTTTGAATAATTTACTATAGAAAAGGCAATCCTTGACGTAATTAAAATTTGCGACAGTTGAAAATTATTTTTTGAATAATTTACTATAGAAAAGGCAATACCTGGGATATTTAAAATTTGCGACAGTAAAAAATTATTTTTTGAATAATTTACTATAGAAAAGGCAATCCCTGGCGCAATTAAAATTTGCGACAGTAGAAAATTATTTTTGAATAATTTACTATAGAAAAGGCAATCCCTGGCGTAATTAAAATTTGCGACAGTAGAAAATTATTTTTTGAATAATTTACTATAGGAAAGGCAATCCCTGGGATATTTAAAATTTGCGACAGTAAAAAATTATTTTTTGAATAATTTACTATAGAAAAGGCAATCCCTGGCGTAATTAAAACTTGCGATAGTAAAAAATTATTTTTTGAAAAGTTTACTATAGAAAAGGCAATCCTTGGCGTAATTAAAATTTGCGACAGTATAAAATTATTTTTTGAATAATTTACTATAGAAAAGGCAATCCCTGGTATATTTAAAATTTGCGAGAGTAGAAAATTATTTTTTGAAAAATTTACTATAGAAAAGGCAATCCCTGGCGTAATTAAAATTTGCGACAGTATAAAATTATTTTTTGAATAATTTACTATAGAAATGGCAATCCCTGGCGCAATTAAAATTTGCGACAGTAGAAAATTATTTTTTGAATAATTTACTATAGAAAAGGCAATCCCTGGCGCAATTAAAATTTGCGACAGTAGAAAATTATTTTTTGAATAATTTACTATAGAAAAGGCAATCCCTAGCGTAATTAAAATTTGCGACAGTTGAAAATTATTTTTTGAATAATTTACTATAGAAAAGGCAATCCCTGGCGTAATTAAAATTTGCGACAGTAAAAAATGATTTTATTAATAATTTACTATAGAAAAGGCAATCCCTGGCGTAATTAAAATTTGCGACAGTTGAAAATTATTTTTTGAATAATTTACTATAGAAAAGGCAATCCCTGGCGCAATTAAAATTTGCGGCAATTGAAAATTATTTTTTGAATAATTTACTAGAGAAAAGGCAATCCCTGGTGCAATTAAAATTTGCGACAGTAAAAAATTATTTTTTGCAAAATTTACTATAGAAAAGGCAATCCCTGGGATATTTAAAATTTGCGGCAGTAGAAAATTATTTTTTGAATAATTTACTATAGAAAAGGCAATCCCTGGCGTAATTAAAATTTGCGACAGTATAAAATTATTTTTGAATAATTTACTATAGAAAAGGCAATCCCTGGCGCAATTAAAATTTGCGACAGTAGAAAATTATTTTTGAATAATTTACTATAGAAAAGGCAATCCCTGGCGTAATTAAAATTTGCGACAGTAGAAAATTATTTTTTGAATAATTTACTATAGGAAAGGCAATCCCTGGCGTAATTAAAATTTGCGACAGTAGAAAATTATTTTTTGAATAATTTACTATAGAAAAGGCAATCCCTGGCGTAATTAAAATTTGCGATAGTAGAAAATTATTTTTTGAATAATTTACTATAGAAAAGGCAATCCCTGGGATATCTAAAATTTGCGACAGTAAAAAATTATTTTTTGAATAATTTACTATAGAAAAGGCAATCCCTGGCGTAATTAAAATTTGCGACAGTAAAAAATTATTTTTTGAATAATTTACTATAGAAAAAGCAATCCCTGGCGTAATTAAAATTTGCGACAGTTGAAAATTATTTTTTGAATAATTTACTATAGAAAAGGCAATCCTTGACGTAATTAAAATTTGCGACAGTTGAAAATTATTTTTTGAATAATTTACTATAGAAAAGGCAATACCTGGGATATTTAAAATTTGCGACAGTAAAAAATTATTTTTTGAATAATTTACTATAGAAAAGGCAATCCCTGGCGTAATTAAAATTTGCGACAGTATAAAATTATTTTTTGAATAATTTACTATAGAAAAGGCAATCCCTGGCGCAATTAAAATTTGCGACAGTAGAAAATTATTTTTGAATAATTTACTATAGAAAAGGCAATCCCTGGCGTAATTAAAATTTGCGACAGTAGAAAATTATTTTTTGAATAATTTACTATAGGAAAGGCAATCCCTGGGATATTTAAAATTTGCGACAGTAAAAAATTATTTTTTGAATAATTTACTATAGAAAAGGCAATCCCTGGCGTAATTAAAACTTGCGATAGTAAAAAATTATTTTTTGAAAAGTTTACTATAGAAAAGGCAATCCTTGGCGTAATTAAAATTTGCGACAGTATAAAATTATTTTTTGAATAATTTACTATAGAAAAGGCAATCCCTGGGATATTTAAAATTTGCGAGAGTAGAAAATTATTTTTTGAAAAATTTACTATAGAAAAGGCAATCCCTGGCGTAATTCAAATTTGCGACAGTATAAAATTATTTTTTGAATAATTTACTATAGAAATGGCAATCCCTGGCGCAATTAAAATTTGCGACAGTAGAAAATTATTTTTTGAATAATTTACTATAGAAAAGGCAATCCCTGGCGTAATTAAAATTTGCGACAGTAAAAAATTATTTTTTGAATAATTTACTATAGAAAAGGCAATCCCTGGCGTAATTAAAATGTGCGACAGTAGAAAATTATTTTTTGAATAATTTACTATAGAAAAGGCAATCCCTGGCGTAATTAAAATTTGCGACAGTAGAAAATTATTTTTTGAATAATTTACTATAGAAAAGGCAATCCCTGGCGTATTTAAAATTTGCGACAGTATAAAATTATTTTTTGAATAATTTACTATAGAAAAGGCAATCCCTGGCGCAATTAAAATTTGCGACAGTAGAAAATTATTTTTTGAATAATTTACTATAGAAAAGGCAATCCCTGGCGCAATTAAAATTTGCGACAGTAGAAAATTATTTTTTGAATAATTTACTATAGAAAAGGCAATCCCTGGCGTAATTAAAATTTGCGACAGTTGAAAATTATTTTTTGAATAATTTACTATAGAAAAGGCAATCCCTGGCGTAATTAAAATTTGCGACAGTAAAAAATTATTTTATTAATAATTTACTATAGAAAAGGCAATCCCTGGCGTAATTAAAATTTGCGACAGTTGAAAATTATTTTTTGAATAATTTACTATAGAAAAGGCAATCCCTGGCGCAATTAAAATTTGCGACAATTGAAAATTATTTTTTGAATAATTTACTAGAGAAAAGGCAATCCCTGGTGCAATTAACATTTGCGACAGTAAAAAATTATTTTTTGCAAAATTTACTATAGAAAAGGCAATCCCTGGGATATTTAAAATTTGCGGCAGTAGAAAATTATTTTTTGAATAATTTACTATAGAAAAGGCAATCCCTGGCGTAATTAAAATTTGCGACAGTATAAAATTATTTTTTGAATAATTTACTATAGAAAAGGCAATCCCTGGCGCAATTAAAATTTGCGACAGTAGAAAATTATTTTTGAATAATTTACTATAGAAAAGGCAATCCCTGGCGTAATTAAAATTTGCGACAGTAGAAAATTATTTTTTGAATAATTTACTATAGGAAAGGCAATCCCTGGCGTAATTAAAATTTGCGACAGTAGAAAATTATTTTTTGAATAATTTACTATAGAAAAGGCAATCCCTGGCGTAATTAAAATTTGCGATAGTAGAAAATTATTTTTTGAATAATTTACTATAGAAAAGGCAATCCCTGGGATATCTAAAATTTGCGACAGTAAAAAATTATTTTTTGAATAATTTACTATAGAAAAGGCAATCCCTGGCGTAATTAAAATTTGCGACAGTAAAAAATTATTTTTTGAATAATTTACTATAGAAAAGGCAATCCCTGGCGTAATTAAAATTTGCGACAGTTGAAAATTATTTTTTGAATAATTTACTATAGAAAAGGCAATCCCTGGCGTAATTAAAATTTGCGACAGTAAAAAATTATTTTTTGAATAATTTACTATAGAAAAGGCAATCCCTGGCGTAATTAAAATTTGCGACAGTAGAAAATTAATTTGTGAAAAATTTATCTGGCGAAATTGAAATTTGCGAGAGTAAAAAATTATTTTTTGAATAATTTACTATAGAAAAGGCAATCCCTGGCGCAATTAAAATTTGCGACAGTTGAAAATTATTTTTTGAATAATTTACTATAGAAAAGGCAATCCCTGGGATATTTAAAATTTGCGACAGTAAAAAATTATTTTTTGAATAATTTACTATAGAAAAGGCAATCCCTGGCGTAATTAAAATTTGAGACAGTAAAAAATTATTTTTTGAATAATTTACTATAGAAAAAGCAATCCCTGGCGTAATTAAAATTTGCGACAGTTGAAAATTATTTTTTGAATAATTTACTATAGAAAAGGCAATCCTTGGCGTAATTAAAATTTGCGACAGTTGAAAATTATTTTTTGAATAATTTACTATAGAAAAGGCAATACCTGGGATATTTAAAATTTGCGACAGTAAAAAATTATTTTTTGAATAATTTACTATAGAAAAGGCAATCCCTGTCGTAATTAAAATTTGCGACAGTATAAAATTATTTTTTGAATAATTTACTATAGAAAAGGCAATCCCTGGCGCAATTAAAATTTGCGACAGTAGAAAATTATTTTTGAATAATTTACTATAGAAAAGGCAATCCCTGGCGTAATTAAAATTTGCGACAGTAGAAAATTATTTTTTGAATAATTTACTATAGGAAAGGCAATCCCTGGGATATTTAAAATTTGCGACAGTAAAAAATTATTTTTTGAATAATTTACTATAGAAAAGGCAATCCCTGGCGTAATTAAAACTTGCGATAGTAAAAAATTATTTTTTGAAAAGTTTACTATAGAAAAGGCAATCCTTGGCGTAATTAAAATTTGCGACAGTATAAAATTATTTTTTGAATAATTTACTATAGAAAAGGCAATCCCTGGGATATTTAAAATTTGCGACAGTAGAAAATTATTTTTTGAAAAATTTACTATAGAAAAGGCAATCCCTGGCGTAATTAAAATTTGCGACAGTATAAAATTATTTTTTGAATAATTTACTATAGAAATGGCAATCCCTGGCGCAATTAAAATTTGCGACAGTAGAAAATTATTTTTTGAATGATTTACTATAGAAAAGGCAATCCCTGGCGTAATTAAAATTTGCGACAGTAGAAAATTATTTTTTGCAAAATTTACTATAGAAAAGGCAATCCCTGGCGTAATTAAAATTTGCGACAGTAAAAAATTATTTTTTGAATAATTTACTATAGAAAAGGCAATCCCTGGCGTAATTAAAATGTGCGACAGTAGAAAATTATTTTTTGAATAATTTACTATAGAAAAGGCAATCCCTGGCGTAATTAAAATTTGCGACAGTAGAAAATTATTTTTTGAATAATTTACTATAGAAAAGGCAATCCCTGGCGTATTTAAAATTTGCGACAGTATAAAATTATTTTTTGAATAATTTACTATAGAAAAGGCAATCCCTGGCGCAATTAAAATTTGCGACAGTAGAAAATTATTTTTTGAATAATTTACTATAGAAAAGGCAATCCCTGGCGCAATTAAAATTTGCGACAGTAGAAAATTATTTTTTGAATAATTTACTATAGAAAAGGCAATCCCTGGCGTAATTAAAATTTGCGACAGTTGAAAATTATTTTTTGAATAATTTACTATAGAAAAGGCAATCCCTGGCGTAATTAAAATTTGCGACAGTAAAAAATTATTTTTTTAATAATTTACTATAGAAAAGGCAATCCCTGGCGTAATTAAAATTTGCGACAGTTGAAAATTATTTTTTGAATAATTTACTATAGAAAAGGCAATCCCTGGCGCAATTAAAATTTGCGACAATTGAAAATTATTTTTGAATAATTTACTAGAGAAAAGGCAATCCCTGGCGCAATTAAAATTTGCGACAGTAAAAAATTATTTTTTGCAAAATTTACTATAGAAAAGGCAATCCCTGGGATATTTAAAATTTGCGGCAGTAGAAAATTATTTTTTGAATAATTTACTATAGAAAAGGCAATCCCTGGCGTATTTAAAATTTGCGACAGTAGAAAATTATTTTTTGAAAAGTTTACTATAGAAAAGGCAATCCCTGGCGCAATTAAAATTTTCGACAATAAAAAATTATTTTTTGCAAAATTTACTGTAGAAAAGGCAATCCCTGGCGCAATTAAATCTTGCGATAGTAAAAAATTATTTTTTGAATAATTTACTATAGAAAAGGCAATACCTGGCGGATTTGAAATTTGCGACAGTTGAAAATTATTTTTCGAATAATTTGCTATAGAAAAGGCAATCCCTGGGATATTTAAGATTTGCGACAGTAAAAAATTATTTTTTGAATAATTTACTATAGAAAAGGCAATCCCTGGCGTAATTAAAATTTGCGACAATTGAAAATTATTTTTTGAATAATTTACTATAGAAAAGGCATTCCCTGGGATATTTAAAATTTGCGACAGTAAAAAATTATTTTTTGAATAATTTACTATAGAAAAGGCAATCCCTGGGATATTTAAAATTTGCGACAGTAAAAAACTATTTTTTGAATAATTTACTATAGAAAAGGCAATCCCTGGCGTAATTAAAATTTGCGACAGTAAAAAATTATTTTTTGAATAATTTACTATAGAAAAGGCAATCCCTGGCGTAATTAAAATTTGCGACAGTTGAAAATTATTTTTTGAATAATTTACTATAGAAAAGGCAATCCCTGGCGTACTTAAAATTTGCGACAGTTGAAAATTATTTTTTGAATAATTTACTATAGAAAAGGCAATCCCTAGGATATTTAAAATTTGCGACAATAAAAAATTATTTTTTGAATAATTTACTATAGAAAAGGCAATCCCTGGCGTAATTAAAATTTGCGACAGTAAAAAATTATTTTTTGAATAATTTACTATAGAAAAGGCAATCCCTGGCGCAATTAAAATTTGCGACAGTAAAAAATTATTTTTGGCAAAATTTACTATAGAAAAGGCAATCCCTGGGATATTTAAAATTTGCGACAGTAGGAAATTATTTTTTGAATAATTTACTATAGACAAGGCAATCCCTGGCGTATTTAAAATTTGCGACAGTAGAAAATTATTTTTTGAATACTTTACCTTGCGAAATTGAAATTTGCAAGAGTAAAAAATAATTTTTTGAATAATTTACTATAGAAAAGGCAATCCCTGGCGTAATTACCATTTGCGACAGTAGAAAATTATTTTTTGAATAATTCACTATAGAAAAGGCAATCCTTGGCGCAATTAAAATTTGCGACAGTAGAAAATTATTTTTTGAATAATTTACTATAGAAAAGGCAATCCCTGGCGTAATTAAAATTTGCCACAGTAGAAAATTATTTTTTGAAAAGTTTACTATAGAAAAGGCAATCCCTGGCGCAATTAAAATTTGCGAGAGTAAAAAATTATTTTTTGCAAAATTTACTATAGAAAAGGCAATCCCTGGGATAGTTAAAATTTGCGACAGTAGAAAATTATTTTTTGAATAATTTACTATAGAAAAGGCAATCCCTGCCGTATTTAAAATTTGCGACAGTAGAAAATTAATTTTTGAATAATTTACTATAGAAAAGGCAATCCCTGGCGCACTTAAAATTTGCGACAGTATAAAATTATTTTTTGAATAATTTACTATAGAAAGGGCAATCCCTGGCGTAATTAAAATTTGCGACAGTATAAAATTATTTTTTGCAAAATTTACTATAGAAAAGGCAATCCCTGGCGTAATTAAAATTTGCGACAGTAAAAAATTATTTTTTGAATAATTTACTATAGAGAAGGCAATCCCTGGCGTAATTAAAATTTGCGACAGTAGAAAATTATTTTTTGAATAATTTACTATAGAAAAGGCAATCCCTGGCGTAATTAAAATTTGCGACAGTAGAAAATTATTTTTTGAATAATTTACTATAGAAAAGGCGATCCCTGGCGTATTTAAAATTTGCGACAGTAGAAAATTATTTTTTGAATAATTTACTATAGAAAAGGCAATCCCTGGCGTAATTAAAATTTGCGACAGTAGAAAATTATTTTTTGCAAAATTTACTATAGAAAAGGCAATCCCTGGCGTAATTAAAATTTGCGACAGTAAAAAATTATTTTTTGAATAATTTACTATAGAAAAGGCAATCCCTGGCGTAATTAAAATTTGCGACAGTAGAAAATTATTTTTTGAATAATTTACTATAGAAAAGGCAATCCCTGGCGTAATTAAAATTTGCGACAGTAGAAAATTATTTTTTGAATAATTTACTATAGAAAAGGCAATCCCTGGCGTATTTAAAATTTGCGACAGTAGAAAATTATTTTTTGAATAATTTACTATAGAAAAGGCAATCCCTGGCGCAATTAAAATTTGCGACAGTAGAAAATTATTTTTTGAATAATTTACTATAGAAAAGGCAATCCCTGGCGCAATTAAAATTTGCGACAGTAGAAAATTATTTTTTGAATAATTTACTATAGAAAAGGCAATCCCTGGCGTAATTAAAATTTGCGACAGTAGAAAATTATTTTTGAATAATTTACTATAGAAAAGGCAATCCCTGGCGTAATTAAAATTTGCGACAGTAAAAAATTATTTTTTTAATAATTTACTATAGAAAAGGCAATCCCTGGCGTAATTAAAATTTGCGACAGTTGAAAATTATTTTTTGAATAATTTACTATAGAAAAGGCAATCCCTGGCGCAATTAAAATTTGCGACTGTTGAAAATTATTTTTTGAATAATTTACTATAGAAAAGGCAATCCATGGCGCAATTAAAATTTGCGACAGTAAAAAATTATTTTTTGCAAAATTTACTATAGAAAAGGCAATCCCTGGGATATTTAAAATTTGCGGCAGTAGAAAATTATTTTTTGAATAATTTACTATAGAAAAGGCAATCCCTGGCGTATTTAAAATTTGCGACAGTAGAAAATTATTTTTTGAAAAGTTTACTATAGAAAAGGCAATCCCTGGCGCAATTAAAATTTGCGACAGTAAAAAATTATTTTTTGCGAAATTTACTGTAGAAAAGGCAATCCCTGGCGCAATTAAAACTTGCGATAGTAAAAAATTATTTTTTGAATAATTTACTATAGAAAAGGCAATCCCTGGCGGATTTGAAATTTGCGACAGTTGAAAATTATTTTTGAATAATTTACTATAGAAAAGGCAATCCCTGGCGCAATTAAAATTTGCGACAGTAGAAAATTATTTTTTGAATAATTTACTATAGAAAAGGCAATCCCTGGCGTAATTAAAATTTGCGACAGTTGAAAATTATTTTTTGAATAATTTACTATAGAAAAGGCAATCCTGGGATATTTAAAATTTGCGACAGTAAAAAATTATTTTTTGAATAATTTACTATAGAAAAGGCAATCCCTGGCGTAATTAAAATTTGCGACAGTAAAAAATTATTTTTTGAATAATTTACTATAGAAAAGGCAATCCCTGGCGCAATTAAAATTTGCGACAGTAAAAAATTATTTTTGGCAAAATTTACTATAGAAAAGGCAAACCCTGGGATATTTAAAATTTGCGACAGTAGAAAATTATTTTTTGAATAATTTACTATAGAAAAGGCAATCCCTGGCGTATTTAAAATTTGCGACAGTAGAAAATTATTTTTTGAACAATTTACCTTGCGAAATTGAAATTTGCGAGAGTAAAAAATTATTTTTTGAATAATTTACTATAGAAAAGGCAATCCCTGGCGTAATTACAATTTGCGACAGTAGAAAATTATTTTTGAATAATTCACTATAGAAAAGGCAATCCTTGGCGCAATTAAAATTTGCGACAGTAGAAAATTATTTTTTGAATAATTTACTATAGAAAAGGCAGTCCCTGGCGTAATTAAAATTTGCGACAGTAGAAAATTATTTTTTGAAAAGTTTACTATAGAAAAGGCAATCCCTGGCGCAATTAAAATTTGCGAGAGTAAAAAATTATTTTTTGCAAAATTTACTATAGAAAAGGCAATCCCTGGGATATTTAAAATTTGCGACAGTAGAAAATTATTTTTTGAATAATTTACTATAGAAAAGGCAATCCCTGCCGTATTTAAAATTTGCGCCAGTAGAAAATTATTTTGTGAATAATTTAATATAGAAAAGGCAAACCCTGGCGCACTTAAAATTTGCGACAGTATAAAATTATTTTTTGAATAATTTACTATAGAAAGGGCAATCCCTGGCGTAATTAAAATTTGCGACAGTAGAAAATTATTTTTTGAAAAGTTTACTATAGAAAAGGCAATCCTGGCGCAATTAAAATTTGCGAGATTAAAAAATTATTTTTTGTAAAATTTACTATAGAAAAGGCAATCCCTGGGATATTTAAAATTTGCGACAGTAGAAAATTATTTTTTGAATAATTTACTATAGAAAAGGCAATCCCTGCCGTATTTAAAATTTGCGACAGTAGAAAATTATTTTTTGAATAATTTACTATAGAAAAGGCAATCCCTGGCGTAATTACAATTTGCGACAGTAGAAAATTATTTTTTGAAAAGTTTACTATAGAAAAGGCAATCCCTGGCGTAATTAAAATTTGCGACAGTAGAAAATTATTTTTTGAAAAGTTTACTATAGAAAAGGCAATCCCTGGCGCAATTAAAATTTGCGAGATTAAAAAATTATTTTTTGTAAAATTTACTATAGAAAAGGCAATCCCTGGGATATTTAAAATTTGCGACAGTAGAAAATTATTTTTGAATAATTTACTATAGAAAAGGCAATCCCTGCCGTATTTAAAATTTGCGACAGTAGAAAATTATTTTTTGAATAATTTACTATAGAAAAGGCAATCCCTGGCGTAATTACAATTTGCGACAGTAGAAAATTATTTTTTGAATAATTCACTATAGAAAAGGCAATCCTTGGCGCAATTAAAATTTGCGACAGTAGAAAATTATTTTTTGAATAATTTACTATAGAAAAGGCAATCCCTGGCGTAATTAAAATTTGCGACTGTAGAAAATTATTTTTTGAAAAGTTTACTATAGAAAAGGAAATCCCTGGGATATTTAAAATTTGCGACAGTAAAAAAGTATTTTTTGAATAATTTACTATAGAAAAGGCAATCCCTGGCGTAATTAAAATTTGCGATAGTAAAAAATTATTTTTTGAATAATTTACTATAGAAAAGGCAATCCCTGGCGTAATTAAAATTTGCGACAGTTGAAAATTATTTTTTGAATAATTTACTATAGAAAAGGCAATCCCTGGCGTAATTAAAATTTGCGACAGTAAAAAATTATTTTTTGAATAATTTGCTATAGAAAAGGCAATCCCTGGCGTAATTAAAATTTGCGACAGTAGAAAATTATTTTTTGAATAATTTACTATAGAAAAGGCAATCCCTGGCGTATTTAAAATTTGCGACAGTAGAAAATTATTTTTTGAATAATTTACTATAGAAAAGGCAATCCCTGGCGCAATTAAAATTTGCGACAGTAGAAAATTATTTTTTGAATAATTTACTATAGAAAAGGCAATCCCTGGCGCAATTAAAATTTGCGACAGTAGAAAATTATTTTTTGAATAATTTACTATAGAAAAGGCAATCCCTGGCGTAATTAAAATTTGCGACAGTAGAAAATTATTTTTTGAATAATTTACTATAGAAAAGGCAATCCCTGGCGTAATTAAAATTTGCGACAGTAAAAAATTATTTTTTTAATAATTTACTATAGAAAAGGCAATCCCTGGCGTAATTAAAATTTGCGACAGTTGAAAATTATTTTTTGAATAATTTACTATAGAAAAGGCAATCCCTGGCGCAATTAAAATTTGCGACTGTTGAAAATTATTTTTTGAATAATTTACTATAGAAAAGGCAATCCCTGGCGCAATTAAAATTTGCGACAGTAAAAAATTATTTTTTGCAAAATTTACTATAGAAAAGGCAATCCCTGGGATATTTAAAATTTGCGGCAGTAGAAAATTATTTTTTGAATAATTTACTATAGAAAAGGCAATCCCTGGCGTATTTAAAATTTGCGACAGTAGAAAATTATTTTTTGAAAAGTTTACTATAGAAAAGGCAATCCCTGGCGCAATTAAAATTTGCGACAGTAAAAAATTATTTTTTGCGAAATTTACTGTAGAAAAGGCAATCCCTGGCGCAATTAAAACTTGCGATAGTAAAAAATTATTTTTTGAATAATTTACTATAGAAAAGGCAATCCCTGGCGGATTTGAAATTTGCGACAGTTGAAAATTATTTTTTGAATAATTTACTATAGAAAAGGCAATCCCTGGCGCAATTAAAATTTGCGACAGTAGAAAATTATTTTTTGAATAATTTACTATAGAAAAGGCAATCCATGGCGTAATTAAAATTTGCGACAGTTGAAAATTATTTTTTGAATAATTTACTATAGAAAAGGCAATCCCTGGGATATTTAAAATTTGCGACAGTAAAAAATTATTTTTTGAATAATTTACTATAGAAAAGGCAATCCCTGGCGTAATTAAAATTTGCGACAGTAAAAAATTATTTTTTGAATAATTTACTATAGAAAAGGCAATCCCTGGCGCAATTAAAATTTGCGACAGTAAAAAATTATTTTTGGCAAAATTTACTATAGAAAAGGCAAACCCTGGGATATTTAAAATTTGCGACAGTAGAAAATTATTTTTTGAATAATTTACTATAGAAAAGGCAATCCCTGGCGTATTTAAAATTTGCGACAGTAGAAAATTATTTTTTGAACAATTTACCTTGCGAAATTGAATTTGCGAGAGTAAAAAATTATTTTTTGAATAATTTACTATAGAAAAGGCAATCCCTGGCGTAATTACAATTTGCGACAGTAGAAAATTATTTTTTGAATAATTCACTATAGAAAAGGCAATCCTTGGCGCAATTAAAATTTGCGACAGTAGAAAATTATTTTTTGAATAATTTACTATAGAAAAGGCAGTCCCTGGCGTAATTAAAATTTGCGACAGTAGAAAATTATTTTTTGAAAAGTTTACTATAGAAAAGGCAATCCCTGGCGCAATTAAAATTTGCGAGAGTAAAAAATTATTTTATGCAAAATTTACTATAGAAAAGGCAATCCCTGGGATATGTAAAATTTGCGACAGTAGAAAATTATTTTTTGAATAATTTACTATAGAAAAGGCAATCCCTGCCGTATTTAAAATTTGCGCCAGTAGAAAATTATTTTGTGAATAATTTAATATAGAAAAGGCAAACCCTGGCGCACTTAAAATTTGCGACAGTATAAAATTATTTTTTGAATAATTTACTATAGAAAGGGCAATCCCTGGCGTAATTAAAATTTGCGACAGTATAAAATTATTTTTTGCAAAATTTACTGTAGAAAAGGCAATCGCTGGCGTAATTACAATTTGCGACAGTAGAACAATTATTTTTTTGAATAATTTACTATAGAAAAGGCAATCCCTGGCGCACTTAAAATTTGCGACAGTAGAAAATTATTTTTTGAATAATTTACTATAGAAAAGGCAATCCCTGGCGTAATTACAATTTGCGACAGTAGAAAATTATTTTTTGAATAATTCACTATAGAAAAGGCAATCCTTGGCGCAATTAAAATTTGCGACAGTAGAAAATTATTTTTTGAATAATTTACTATAGAAAAGGCAATCCCTGGCGTAATTAAAATTTGCGACAGTAGAAAATTATTTTTTGAAAAGTTTACTATAGAAAAGGCAATCCCTGGCGTAATTAAAATTTGCGACAGTAGAAAATTATTTTTTGAAAAGTTTACTATAGAAAAGGCAATCCCTGGCGCAATTAAAATTTGCGAGATTAAAAAATTATTTTTTGTAAAATTTACTATAGAAAAGGCAATCCCTGGGATATTTAAAATTTGCGACAGTAGAAAATTATTTTTTGAATAATTTACTATAGAAAAGGCAATCCCTGCCGTATTTAAAATTTGCGACAGTAGAAAATTATTTTTTGAATAATTTACTATAGAAAAGGCAATCCCTGGCGTAATTACAATTTGCGACAGTAGAAAATTATTTTTTGAATAATTCACTATAGAAAAGGCAATCCTTGGCGCAATTAAAATTTGCGACAGTAGAAAATTATTTTTTGAATAATTTACTATAGAAAAGGCAATCCCTGGCGTAATTAAAATTTGCGACAGCAGAAAATTATTTTTTGAAAAGTTTACTATAGAAAAGGAAATCCCTGGGATATTTAAAATTTGCGACAGTAAAAAAGTATTTTTTGAATAATTTACTATAGAAAAGGCAATCCCTGGCGTAATTAAAATTTGCGATAGTAAAAAATTATTTTTTGAATAATTTACTATAGAAAAGGCAATCCCTGGCGTAATTAAAATTTGCGACAGTTGAAAATTATTTTTTGAATAATTTACTATAGAAAAGGCAATCCCTGGCGTAATTAAAATTTGCGACAGTAGAAAATTATTTTTTGAAAAGTTTACTATAGAAAAGGCAATCCCTGGCGTAATTAAAATTTGCGACAGTAGAAAATTATTTTTTGAAAAGTTTACTATAGAAAAGGCAATCCCTGGCGCAATTAAAATTTGCGAGATTAAAAAATTATTTTTTGTAAAATTTACTATAGAAAAGGCAATCCCTGGGATATTTAAAATTTGCGACAGTAGAAAATTATTTTTTGAATAATTTACTATAGAAAAGGCAATCCCTGCCGTATTTAAAATTTGCGACAGTAGAAAATTATTTTTTGAATAATTTACTATAGAAAAGGCAATCCCTGGCGTAATTACAATTTGCGACAGTAGAAAATTATTTTTTGAATAATTCACTATAGAAAAGGCAATCCTTGGCGCAATTAAAATTTGCGACAGTAGAAAATTATTTTTTGAATAATTTACTATAGAAAAGGCAATCCCTGGCGTAATTAAAATTTGCGACAGCAGAAAATTATTTTTTGAAAAGTTTACTATAGAAAAGGAAATCCCTGGGATATTTAAAATTTGCGACAGTAAAAAAGTATTTTTTGAATAATTTACTATAGAAAAGGCAATCCCTGGCGTAATTAAAATTTGCGATAGTAAAAAATTATTTTTTGAATAATTTACTATAGAAAAGGCAATCCCTGGCGTAATTAAAATTTGCGACAGTTGAAAATTATTTTTTGAATAATTTACTATAGAAAAGGCAATCCCTGGCGTAATTAAAATTTGCGACAGTAAAAAATTATTTTTTGAATAATTTGCTATAGAAAAGGCAATCCCTGGCGTAATTAAAATTTGCGACAGTAGAAAATTAATTTGTGAAAAATATATCTGGCGAAATTGAAATTTGCGAGAGTAAAAAATTATTTTTTGAATAATTTACTATAGAAAAGGCAATCCCTGGCGCAATTAAAATTTGCGACAGTTGAAAATTATTTTTTGAATAATTTACTATAGAAAAGGCATTCCCTGGGATATTTAAAATTTGCGACAGTAAAAAATTATTTTTTGAATAATTTACTATAGAAAAGGCAATCCCTGGCGTAATTAAAATTTGCGACAGTAAAAAATTATTTTTTGCAAAATTTACTGTAGAAAAGACAATCCCTGGGACATTTAAAATTTGCGACAGTTGAAAATTATTTTTTGAATAATTTACTATAGAAAAGGCACTACCTGGCGCAATTAAAATTTGCAACAGTAGAAAATTATTTTTTGCAAAATTTACTATAGAAAAGGCAATCCCTGTCGTTATTAAAATTTGCGACAGTATAAAATTATTTTTTTGCAAAATTTACTGTAGAAAAGGCAATCCCTGGCGTAATTACAATTTGCGACAATAGAAAATTATTTTTTGAATAATTTACTATAGAAAAGGCAATCCTGGCGCACTTAAAATTTGCGACAGTAGAAAATTATTTTTTGAATAATTTACTATAGAAAAGGCAATCCCTGGCGCAATTAAAATTTGCGACAGTTGAAAATTATTTTTTGAATAATTTACTATAGAAAAGGCAATCCCTGGGATATTTAAAATTTGCGACAGTAAAAAATTATTTTTTGAATAATTTACTATAGAAAAGGCAATCCCTGGCGTAATTAAAATTTGCGACAGTAAAAAATTATTTTTGCAAAATTTACTGTAGAAAAGGCAATCCCTGGTATATTTAAAATTTGCGACAGTTGAAAATTATTTTTTGAATAATTTACTATAGAAAAGGCAATCCCTGCGTAATTAAAATTTTCGACAGTAAAAAATTAATATTTTGAAAAAT
Source organism: Dioctria linearis (assembly GCA_963930735.1). NCBI lineage: Eukaryota > Metazoa > Arthropoda > Insecta > Diptera > Asilidae > Dioctria > Dioctria linearis. The sequence goes on from CAWVNZ010003064.1 coordinate 20,606, forward strand.
TTACTGTAGAAAAGGCAATCCCTGGCGTAATTAAAATTTGCGACAGTAGAAAATTATTTTTTGAAAAATTTTCTATAGAAAAGGCAATCCCTGGCGTAATTAGAACTTGCGATAGTAAAAAATTATTTTTTGAAAAATTTACTATAGAAAAGGCAATCCCTGGCGTAATTAAAATTTGCGACAGTAAAAAATTATTTTTTGCAAAATTTACTGTAGAAAAGGCAATCCCTGGATATTTAAAATTTGCGACAGTTGAAAATTATTTTTTGAATAATTTACTATAGAAAAGGCAATCCCTGGCGCAATTAAAATTTGCAACAGTAGAAAATTATTTTTTGCAAAATTTACTATAGAAAAGGCAATCCTTGGCGTAATTAAAATTTGCGACAGTAGAAAATTAATTTGTGAGAAATTTACTATAGAAAAGGCAATCCCTGGCGTAATTAAAATTTGCGACAGTAGAAAATTATTTTTTGCAAAATTTACTGTAGAAAAGGCAAACCCTGGCGTAATTACAATTTGCGACAGTAGAAAATTATTTTTTGAATAATTTACTATAGAAAAGGCAATCCCTGGCGCACTTAAAATTTGCGACAGTAGAAAATTATTTTTTTAATAATTTACTATAGAAAAGGCAATCCCTGGCGTAATTAAAATTTGCGACAGTAGAAAATTATTTTTTGAATAATTTACTATAGAAAAGGCAATCCCTGGCGTAATTAAAATTTGCGATATTAGAAAATTATTTTTTGAATAATTTACTATAGAAAAGGCAATCCCTGGGATATCTAAAATTTGCGACAGTAAAAAATTATTTTTTGAATAATTTACTATAGAAAAGGCAATCCCTGGCGTAATTAAAATTTGCGACAGTAAAAAATTATTTTTTGAATAATTTACTATAGAAAAGGCAATCCCTGGCGTAATTAAAATTTGCGACAGTTGAAAATTATTTTTTGAATAATTTACTATAGAAAAGGCAATCCCTGCGTAATTAAAATTTGCGACAGTAAAAAATAATTTTTTGAATAATTTACTATAGAAAAGGCAATCCCTGGCGTAATTAAAATTTGCGACAGTAGAAAATTAATTTGTGAAAAATTTATCTGGCGAATTTGAAATTTGCGAGAGTAAAAAATTATTTTTTGAATAATTTACTATAGAAAAGGCAATCCCTGGCGCAATTAAAATTTACGACAGTTGAAAATTATTTTTTGAATAATTTACTATAGAAAATGCAATCCCTGAGATATTTAAAATTTGCGACAGTAAAAAATTATTTTTTGAATAATTTGACTATAGAAAAGGCAATCCCTGCGTAATTAAAATTTGCGACAGTAAAAAATTATTTTTTAAATAATTTACTATAGAAAAGGCAATACTTGGCGTAATTAAAATTTGCGACAGTTGAAAATTATTTTTTGAATAATTTACTATAGAAAAGGCAATCCCTGGCCTAATTAAAATTTGCGACAGTATAAAATTATTTTTTGAATAATTTACTATAGAAAAGGCAATCCCTGGGATATTTAAAATTTGCGACAGTAAAAAATTATTTTTTGAATAATTTACTATAGAAAAGGCAATCCCTGGCGTAATTAAAATTTTCGACAGTATAAAATTATTTTTTGAATAATTTACTATAGAAAAGGCAATCCCTGGCGCAATTAAAATTTGCGACAGTAGAAAATGTTTTTTGAATAATTTACTATAGAAAAGGCAATCCCTGGCGTAATTAAAATTTGCGACAGTTGAAAATTATTTTTTGAATAATTTACTATAGAAAAGGCAATCCCTGCGATATTTAAAATTTGCGACAGTAAAAAATTATTTTTTGAATAATTTACTATAGAAAAGGCAATCCCTGGCGCAATTAAAATTTGCAACAGTAGAAAATTATTTTTTGCAAAATTTACTATAGAAAAGGCAATCCCTGGCGTAATTAAAATTTGCGACAGTAGAAAATTAATTTGTGAGAAATTTACTATAGAAAAGGTAATCCCTGGCGTAATTAAAATTTGCGATAGTAGAAAACTATTTTTTGAATAATTTACTATAGAAAAGGCAATCCCTGGCGTAATTAAAATTTGCGACAGTATAAAATTATTTTTTGCAAAATTTACTGTAGAAATGGCAATCCCTGGGATATTTAAAATTTGCGACAGTTGAAAATTATTTTTTGAATAATTTACTATAGAAAAAGGCAATCCCTGGCGTAATTAAAATTTGCGACAGTAGAAAATTATTTTTTGAAAAATTTACTATAGAAAAGGCAATCCCTGGCGTAATTAAAACTTGCGATAGTAAAAAATTATTTTTTGAAAAATTTACTATAGAAAAGGCAATGCCTGGCGTAATTAAAATTTGCGACAGTATAAAATTATTTTTTGCAAAATTTACTGTAGAAAAGGCAATCCCTGGGATATTTAAAATTTGCGACAGTTGAAAATTATTTTTTGAATAATTTACAATAGAAAAGGGCAATCCCTGGCGCAATTAAAATTTGCAACAGTAGAAAATTATTTTTTGAATAATTTACTATAGAAAAGGCAATCCCTGGCGTAATTAAAATTTGCGACAGTATAAAATTATTTTTTGAATAATTTACTATAGAAAAGGTAATCCCTGGCGCAATTAAAATATGCCACAGTAGAAAATTATTTTTTGAATAATTTACTATAGAAAAGGCAATCCCTGACGTAATTAAAATTTGCGACAGTATAAAATTATTTTTTGTATAATTTACTATACAAAAGGCAATACCTGGCGCAATTAAAATTTGCGACAGTGTAAAATTATTTTTTGAATAATTTACTATAGAAAAGGCAATCCCTGGCGCAATTAAAATTTGCGACAGTATAACATTATTTTTTGAATAATTTACTATAGAAAACGCAATCCCTGGCGCACTTAAAATTTGCGACAGTATAAAATTATTTTTTGTATAATTTACTATAGAAAAGGCAATCCCTGGCGCAATTAAAATTTGCGACAGTAAAAAATTAATATTTTGAAAAATTTACTATAGAAAAGGCAATCTCTGGCGCAATTAAAATTTGCGACAGTAAAAAATTATTTTTTGCAAAATTTACTGTAGAAAAGGCAATCCCTGGCGCAATTAAAACTTGCGATAGTAAAAAATTATTTTTTGAATAATTTACTATAGAAAAGGCAATCCCTGGCGTAATTAAAACTTGCGATAGCAAAAAAATTATTTTTTGAAAAATTTACTATAGAAAAGTCAATCCCTGGCGTAATTAAAATTTGCGACAGTAGAAAATTATTTTTTGAAAAGTTTACTATAGAAATGGCAATCCCTGGCGCAATTAAAATTTGCGACAGTAAAAATTATTTTTTGAATAATTTACTATAGAAAAGGCAATCCCTGGCGCAATTAAAATTTGCGACAGTTAAAAATTATTTTTTGAATAATTTACTATAGAAAAGGCAATCCCTGGCGCAATTAAAATTTGCGACAGTAAAAAATTATTTTTTGCACAATTTACTGTAGAAAAGGCAATCCCTGGCGCAATTAAAACTTGCGATAGTAAAAAATTAGTTTTTGAATAATTTTCTATAGAAAAGGCAATCCGTGGCGTAATTAAAATTTGCGACAGTATAAAATTATTTTTTGCAAAATTTACTGTAGAAATGGCAATCCCTGGGATATTTAAAATTTGCGACAGTTGAAAATTATTTTTGAATAATTTACTATAGAAAAGGCAATCCCTGGCGTAATTAAAATTTGCGACAGTAGAAAATTATTTTTTGAAAAGTTTACTATAGAAAAGGCAATCCCTGGCGTAATTAAAACTTGCGATAGTAAAAAATTATTTTTTGAAAAATTTACTATAGAAAAGGCAAACCCTGGCGTAATTAAAATTTGCGACAGTAGAAAATTATTTTTTGAAAAGTTTACTATAGAAATGGCAATCCCTGGCGCAATTAAAATTTGCGACAGTAAAAATTATTTTTTGAATAATTTACTATAGAAAAGGCAATCCCTGGCGCAATTAAAATTTGCGACAGTAAAAAATAATTTTTTGAATAATTTACTATAGAAAAGGCAATCCCTGGCGCAATTAAAATTTGCGACAGTAAAATATTATTTTTTGCAAAATTTACTGTAGAAAAGGCAATCCCTGGCGCAATTAAAACTTGCGATAGTAAAAAATTATTTTTTGAATAATTTACTATAGAAAAGGCAATCCCTGGCGTAATTAAAACTTGCGATAGTAAAAAAATATTTTTTGAAAAATTTACTATAGAAAAGGCAATCCCTGGCGTAATTAAAATTTCCGACAGTAAAAAATTAATATTTTGAAAAATTTACTGTAGAAAAGGCAATCCCTGGCGTAATTAAAATTTGCGACAGTAGAAAATTATTTTTTGAAAAATTTACTATAGAAAAGGCAATCCCTGGCGTAATTAAAACTTGCGATAGTAAAAAATTATTTTTTGAAAAATTTGCTATAGAAAAGGCAATACCTGGCGTAATTAAAATTTGCGACAGTAAAAAATTATTTTTTGCAAAATTTACTGTAGAAAAGGCAATCCCTGGGATATTTAAAATTTGAGATAGTTGAAAATTATTTTTTGAATAATTTACTATAGAAAAGGCAATCCCTGGCGCAATTAAAATTTGCAACAGTAGAAAATTATTTTTTGCAAAATTTACTATAGAAAAGGCAATCCCTGGCGTAATTAAAATTTGCGACAGTAGAAAATTAATTTGTGAGAAATTTACTATAGAAAAGGCAATCCCTGGCGTAATTAAAATTTGCGACAGTAGAAAATTATTTTTTGAATAATTTACTATAGAAAAGGCAATCCCTGGCGTAATTAAAATTTGCGACAGTATAAAATTATTTTTTGCAAAATTTACTGTAGAAATGGCAACCCCTGGGATATTTAAAATTTGCGACAGCTGAAAATTATTTTTTGAATAATTTACTATAGAAAAGGCAATCCCTGGCGTAATTAAAATTTGCGACAGTATAAAATTATTTTTTGAATAATTTACTATAGAAAAGGCAATCCCTGGCGCAATTAAAATATGCCACAGTAGAAAAATTATTTTTTGAATAATTTACTATAGAAAAGGCAATCCCTGACGTAATTAAAATTTGCGACAGTATAAAATTATTTTTTGTATAATTTACTATACAAAAGGCAATACCTGGCGCACTTAAAATTTGCGACAGTAGAAAATTATTTTTTGAATAATTTACTATAGAAAAGGCAATCCCTGGCGTAATTAAAATCTGCGACAGTAGAAAATTATTTTTTGAATAAAATACTATAGAAAAGGCAATCCCTGGCGTAATTAAAATTTGCGATAGTAGAAAATTATTTTTTGAATAATTTACTATAGAAAAGGCAATCCCTGGGATATCTAAAATTTGCGACAGTAAAAAATTATTTTTTGAATAATTTACTATAGAAAAGGCAATCCCTGGCGTAATTAAAATTTGCGACAGTAAAAAATTATTTTTTGAATAATTTACTATAGAAAAGGCAATCCCTGGCGTAATTAAAATTTGCGACAGGAAAAAATTATTTTTTGAATAATTTACTATAGAAAAGGCAATCCCTGGCGTAATTAAAATTTGCGACAGTAGAAAATTAATTTGTGAAAAATTTATCTGGCGGAATTGAAATTTGCGAGAGTAAAAAATTATTTTTTGAATAATTTACTATAGAAAAGGCAATCCCTGGCTCAATTAAAATTTACGACAGTTGAAAATTATTTTTTGAATAATTTACTATAGAAAATGCAATCCCTGGGATATTTAAAATTTGCGACAGTAAAAAATTATTTTTTGAATAATTTACTATAGAAAAGGCAATCCCTGGCGTAATTAAAATTTGCGACAGTAAAAAATTATTTTTTGAAAAATTTTACTATAGAAAAGGCAATACCTGGCGTAATTAAAATTTGCGACAGTTGAAAATTATTTTTTGAATAATTTACTATAGAAAAGGCAATCCCTGGCCTAATTAAAATTTGCGACAGTATAAAATTATTTTTTGAATAATTTACTATAGAAAAGGCAATCCCTGGGATATTTAAAATTTGCGACAGTAAAAAGATTATTTTTTGAATAATTTACTATAGAAAAGGCAATCCCTGGCGTAATTAAAATTTGCCACAGTATAAAATTATTTTTTGAATAATTTACTATAGAAAAGGCAAACCCTGGCGCAATTAAAATTTGCGACAGTAGAAAAATGTTTTTTGAATAATTTACTATAGAAAAGGCAATCCCTGGCGTAATTAAAATTTGCGACTGTTGAAAATTATTTTTTGAATAATTTACTATAGAAAAGGCAATCCCTGCGATATTTAAAATTTGCGACAGTAAAAAAATTATTTTTTGAATAATTTACTATAGAAAAGGCAATCCCTGGCGCAATTAAAATTTGCAACACTAGAAAATTATTTTTTGCAAAATTTACTATAGAAAAGGCAATCCCTGGCGTAATTAAAATTTGCGACAGTAGAAAATTAATTTGTGAGAAATTTACTATAGAAAAGGCAATCCCTGGCGTAATTAAAATTTACGATAGTAGAAAATTATTTTTTGAATAATTTACTATAGAAAAGGCAATCCCTGGCGTAATTAAAATTTGCGACAGTATAAAATTATTTTTTGCAAAATTTACTGTAGAAATGGCAATCCCTGGGATATTTAAAATTTGCGACAGTTGAAAATTATGTTTTGAATAATTTACTATATAAAAAGGCAATCCCTGGCGTAATTAAATTTTGCGACAGTAGAAAATTATTTTTTGAAAAATTTACTATAGAAAAGGCAATCCCTGGCGTAATTAAAACTTGCGATAGTAAAAAATTATTTTTTGAAAAATTTACTATAGAAAAGGCAATGCCTGGCGTAATTAAAATTTGCGACAGTATAAAATTATTTTTTGCAAAATTTACTGTAGAAAAGGCAATCCCTGGGATATTTAAAATTTGCGACAGTTGAAAATTATTTTTTGAATAATTTACTATAGAAAAGGCAATCCCTGGCGCAATTAAAATTTGCAACAGTAGAAAATTATTTTTTGAATAATTTACTATAGAAAAGGCAATCCCTGGCGTAATTAAAATTTGCGACAGTATAAAATTATTTTTTGAATAATTTACTATAGAAAAGGCAATCCCTGGCGCAATTAAAATATGCCACAGTAGAAAATTATTTTTTGAATAATTTACTATAGAAAAAGGCAATCCCTGACGTAATTAAAATTTGCGACAGTATAAAATTATTTTTTGTATAATTTACTATACAAAAGGCAATACCTGGCGTAATTAAAATTTGCGACAGTGTAAAATTATTTTTTGAATAATTTACTATAGAAAAGGCAATCCCTGGCGCAATTAAAATTTGCGACAGTATAAAATTATTTTTTGAATAATTTACTATAGAAAAGGCAATCCCTGGCGCACTTAAAATTTGCGACAGTATAAAATTATTTTTTGTATAATTTACTATAGAAAAGGCAATCCCTGGCGCAATTAAAATTTGCGACAGTAAAAAATTAATATTTTGAAAAATTTACTATAGAAAAGGCAATCTCTGGCGCAATTAAAATTTGCGACAGTAAAAAATTATTTTTTGCAAAATTTACTGTAGAAAAGGCAATCCCTGGCGCAATTAAAACTTGCGATAGTAAAAAATTATTTTTTTGAATAATTTACTATAGAAAAGGCAATCCCTGGCGTAATTAAAACTTGCGATAGTAAAAAATTATTTTTTGAAAAATTTACTATAGAAAAGTCAATCCCTGGCGTAATTAAAATTTGCGACAGTAGAAAATTATTTTTTGAAAAGTTTACTATAGAAATGGCAATCGCTGGCGCAATTAAAATTTGCGACAGTAAAAATTATTTTTTGAATAATTTACTATAGAAAAGGCAATCCCTGGCGCAATTAAAATTTGCGACAGTAAAAAATTATTTTTTTGAATAATTTACTATAGAAAAGGCAATCCCTGGCGTAATTAAAACTTGCGATAGTAAAAAAATTATTTTTTGAAAAAATTTACTATAGAAAAGGCAATACCTGGCGTAATTAAAATTTGCGACAGTAAAAAATTATTTTTTGCAAAATTTACTGTAGAAAAGGCAATCCCTGGGATATTTAAAATTTGAGACAGTTGAAAATTATTTTTTGAATAATTTACTATAGAAAAGGCAATCCCTGGCGCAATTAAAACTTGCGATAGTAAAAAATTATTTTTTGAATAATTTACTATAGAAAAGGCAATCCCTGGCGTAATTAAAACTTGCGATAGTAAAAAATTATTTTTTGAAAAATTTACTATAGAAAAGGCAATCCCTGGCGTAATTAAAATTTCCGACAGTAAAAAATTAATATTTTGAAAAATTTACTGTAGAAAAGGCAATCCCTGGCGTAATTAAAATTTGCGACAGTATAAAATTATTTTTTGCAAAATTTACTGTAGAAATGGCAACCCCTGGGATATTTAAAATTTGCGACAGTTGAAAATTATTTTTTGAATAATTTACTATAGAAAAGGCAATCCCTGGCGTAATTAAAATTTGCGACAGTAGAAAATTATTTTTTGAAAAATTTACTATAGAAAAGGCAATCCCTGGCGTAATTAAAACTTGCGATAGTAAAAAATTATTTTTTGAAAAATTTACTATAGAAAAGGGCAATGCCTGGCGTAATTAAAATTTGCGACAGTATAAAATTATTTTTTGCAAAATTTACTGTAGAAAAGGCAATCCCTGGGATATTTAAAATTTGCGACAGTTGAAAATTATTTTTTGAATAATTTACTATAGAAAAGGCAATCCCTGGCGCAATTAAAATTTGCAACAGTAGAAAATTATTTTTTGAATAATTTACTATAGAAAAGGCAATCCCTGGCGTAGTTAAAATTTGCGACAGTATAAAATAAATTTTTTGAATAATTTACTATAGAAAAGGCAATCCCTGGTGCAATTAAAATATGCGACAGTAGAAAATTATTTTTTGAATAATTTACTATAGAAAAGGCAATCCCTGGCGTAATTAAAATTTGCGACAGTATAAAATTATTTTTTGTATAATTTACTATTGAAAGGGCAAACCGTGGCGCAATTAAAATTTGCGACAGTGTAAAATTATTTTTTTGAATAATTTACTATAGAAAAGGCAGTCCCTGGCGCAATTAAAATTTGCGACAGTATAAAAATTATTGTTTGAATAATTTACTATAGAAAAGGCAATCCCTGACGCACTTAAAATTTGCGACAGTATAAAATTATTTTTTGAATAATTTACTATAGAAAAGGCAATCCCTGGCGCAATTAAAATTTGCGACAGTAAGAAATTATTTTTTGAATAATTTACTATAGAAAAGGCAATCTCTGGCGCAATTAAAATTTGCGACAGTAAAAAATTATTTTTTGCAAAATTTACTGTAGAAAAGGCAATCCCTGGCGCAATTAAAACTTGCGATAGTAAAAAATTATTTTTTGAATAATTTACTATAGAAAAGGCAATCCCTGGCGTAATTAAAACTTGCGATAGTAAAAAATTATTTTTTGAAAAATTTACTATAGAAAAGTCAATCCCTGGCGTAATTAAAATTTTCGACAGTAAAAAATTAATATTTTGAAAAATTTACTGTAGAAAAGGCAATCCCTGGCGTAATTAAAATTTGCGACAGTAGAAAATTATTTTTTGAGAAATTTACTATAGAAAAGGCAATCCCTGGCGTAATTAAAATTTGCGACAGTAGAAAATTATTTTTTGAATAATTTACTATAGAAAAGGCAATCCCTGGCGTAATTAAAATTTGCGACAGTATAAAATTATTTTTTGCAAAATTTACTGTAGAAAAGGCAATCCCTGGGATATTTAAAATTTGCGACAGTTGAAAATTATTTTTTGAATAATTTACTATAGAAAAGGCAATCCCTGGCGCAATTAAAATTTGCGACAGTTGAAAATTATTTTTTGAATAATTTACTATAGAAAAAGGCAATCCCTGGCGTAATTAAAATTTGCCACAGTAAAAAATTATTTTTTGCAAAATTTACTGTAGAAAAGGCAATCCCTGGGATATTTCAAATTTGCGACAGTTGAAAATTATTTTTTGAATAATTTACTATAGAAAAGGCAATCCCTGGCGCAATTAAAATTTGCAACAGTAGAAAATTATTTTTTGAATAATTTACTATAGAAAAGGCAATCCCTGGCGTAATTAAAATTTGCGACAGTATAAAATTATTTTTTGAATGATTTACTATAGAAAAGGCAATCCCTGGCGCAATTAAAATTTGCGACAGTAGAAAATTATTTTTTGAATAATTTACTATAGAAAAGGCAATCCCTGGCGTAATTAAAATTTGCGACAGTATAAAATTATTTTTTGAATAATTTACTATAGAAAAGGCAATCCCTGGCGCAATTAAAATTTGCGACAGTATAAAATTATTTTTTGAATAATTTACTATAGAAAAGACAATCCCTGGTGCAATTAAAATTTGCGTCAGTATAAAATTATTTTTTGAATAATTTACTATAGAAAAGGCAATCCCTGGCGCAATTAAAATTTGCGACAGTAGACAATTATTTTTTGAATAATTTACTATAGAAAAGACAATCCCTGGCGTAATTAAAATTTGCGACAGTATAAAATTATTTTTTGAATAATTTACTATAGAAAAGGCAATCCCTGGCGCAATTAAAATTTGCGGCAGTAAAAAATTATTTTTTGCAAAATTTACTGTAGAAAAGGCAATCCCTGGCGCAATTAAAACTTGCGATAGTAAAAAATTATTTTTTGAATAATTTACTATAGAAAAGGCAATCCCTGGCGTAATTAAAACTTGCGATAGTAAAAAATTATTTTTTGAAAAATTTACTATAGGAAAGGTAATCCCTGGCGTAATTAAAATTTGCAACAGTAGAAAATTATTTTTTGCAAAATTTACTATAGAAAAGGCAATCCCTGGCGTAATTAAAATTTGCGACAGTAGAAAATTAATTTGTGAGAAATTTACTATAGAAAAGGCAATCCCTGGCGTAATTAAAATTTGCGACAGTAAAAAAATATTTTTTGCAAAATTTACTGTAGAAAAGGCAATCCCTGGGATATTTAAAATTTGCGACAGTAGAAAATTATTTTTTGAATAATTTACTATAGAAAAGGCAATCCCTGGCGTAATTAAAATTTGCGACAGTATAAAATTATTTTTTGAATAATTTACTATAGAAAAGGCAATCCCTGGCGCAATTAAAATTTGCGACATTATAAAATTATTTTTTGAATAATTTACTATAGAAAAGGCAATCCTTGGCGCAATTAAAATTTGCGACAGTATAAAATTATTTTTTGAATAATTTACTATAGAAAAGGCAATCCCTGACGCACTTAAAATTTGCGACAGTATAAAATTATTTTTTGAATAATTTACTATAGAAAAGGCAATCCCTGGCGCAATTAAAATTTGCGACAGTAAGAAATTATTTTTTGAATAATTTACTATAGAAAAGGCAATCCCTGGCGCAATTAAAATTTGCGACAGTAAAAAATTATTTTTTGCAAAATTTACTGTAGAAAAGGCAATCCCTGGCGCAATTAAAATTTGCGACAGTAGAAAATTATTTTTTGAATAATTTACTGTAGAAAAGGCAATCCCTGGGATATTTAAAATTTGCGACAGTTGAAAATTATTTTTTGAATAATTTACTATAGAAAAGGCAATCCCTGGCGCAATTAAAATTTGCAACAGTAGAAAATTATTTTTTGCAAAATTTACTATAGAAAAGCCAATCCCTGGCGTAATTAAAATTTGCGACAGTAGAAAATTAATTTGTGAGAAATTTACTATAGAAAAGGCAATCCCTGGCGTAATTAAAATTTGCGACAGTAGAAAATTATTTTTTGAATAATTTACTATAGAAAAGGCAATCCCTGGCGCAATTAAAATTTGCGACAGTAAAAAATTATTTTTTGAATAATTTACTATAGAAAAGGCAATCCCTGGCGCAATTAAAATTTGCGACAGTATAAAATTATTTTTTGAATAATTTACTATAGAAAAGGCAATCCCTGGCGTAATTAAAATTTGCGACAGTAGAAAATTAATTTGTGAAAAATTTACCTGGCCAAATTGAAATTTGCGAGAGTAAAAAATTATTTTTTGAATAATTTACTATAGAAAAGGCAATCCCTGGCGTAATTAAAATTTGCGACAGTAGAAAATTATTTTTTGAATAATTTACTATAGAAAAGGCAATCCCTGGCGTAATTAAAATTTGCGACAGTATAAAATTATTTTTTGAATAATTTACTATAGAAAAGGCAATCCCTGGCGTAATTAAAATTTGCGACAGCAGAAAATTAATTTGTGAAAAATTTACCTGGCGAAATTGAAATTTGCGAGAGTAAAAAATTATTTTTTGAATAATTTACTATAGAAAAGGCAATCCCTGGCGTAATTAAAATTTGCGACAGTATAAAATTATTTTTTGAATAATTTACTATAGAAAAGGCAATCCCTGGCGCAATTAAAATTTGCGACAGTAGAAAATTATGTTTTGAATAATTTACTATAGAAAAAGCCAATTAAAATTTGCGACAGTAGAAAATTATTTTTTGAATAATTTACTGTAGAAAAGGCAATCCCTGGGATATTTAAAATTTGCGACAGTTAAAAATTATTTTTTGAATAATTTACTATAGAAAAGGCAATCCCTGGCGCAATTAAAATTTGCAACAGTAGAAAATTATTTTTTGCAAAATTTACTATAGAAAAGGCAATCCCTGGCGTAATTAAAATTTGCGACAGTAGAAAATTAATTTGTGAGAAATTTACTATAGAAAAGGCAATCCCTGGCGTAATTAAAATTTGCGACAGTAGAAAATTATTTTTTGAATAATTTACTATAGAAAAGGCAATCCCTGGCGCAATTAAAATTTGCGACAGTAAAAAATTATTTTTTGAATAATTTACTATAGAAAAGGCAATCCCTGGCGTAATTAAAACTTGCGATAGTAAAAAATTATTTTTTGAATAATTTACTATAGAAAAGGCAATCCCTGGCGTAATTAAAACTTGCGATAGTAAAAAATTATTTTTTGAAAAATTTACTATAGAAAAGGCAATCCCTGGCGTAATTAAAATTTTCGACAGTAAAAAATTAATATTTTGAAAAATTTACTGTAGAAAAGGCAATCCCTGGCGTAATTAAAATTTGCGACAGTAGAAAATTATTTTTTGAAAAATTTACTATAGAAAAGGCAATCCCTGGCGTAATTAAAACTTGCGATAGTAAAAAATTATTTTTTGAAAAATTTACTATAGGAAAGGTAATCCCTGGCGTAATTAAAATTTGCAACAGTAGAAAATTATTTTTTGCAAAATTTACTATAGAAAAGGCAATCCCTGGCGTAATTAAAATTTGCGACAGTAGAAAATTAATTTGTGAGAAATTTACTATAGAAAAGGCAATCCCTGGCGTAATTAAAATTTGCGACAGTAGAAAATTATTTTTTGAATAATTTACTATAGAAAAGGCAATCCCTGGCGTAATTAAAATTTGCGACAGTATAAAATTATTTTTTGCAAAATTTACTGTAGAAAAGGCAATCCCTGGGATATTTAAAATTTGCGACAGTTGAAAATTATTTTTTGAATAATTTACTATAGAAAAGGCAATCCCTGGCGTAATTAAAATTTGCGACAGTAGAAAATTATTTTTTGAAAAATTTACTATAGAAAAGGCAATCCCTGGCGTAATTAAAACTTGCGATAGTAAAAAATTATTTTTTGAAAAATTTACTATAGGAAAGGCAATCCCTGGCGTAATTAAAATTTGCGACAGTAAAAAATTATTTTTTGCAAAATTTACTATAGAAAAGGCAATCCCTGGGATATTTAAAATTTGCGACAGTTGAAAATTATTTTTTGAATATTTTACTATAGAAAAGGCAATCCCTGGCGCAATTAAAATTTGAAACAGCAGAAAATTATTTTTTGAATAATTTACTATAGAAAAGGCAATCCCTGGCGTAATTAAAATTTGCGACAGTATAAAATTATTTTTTGAATAATTTACTATAGAAAAGGCAATCCCTGGCGCAATTAAAATTTGCGACAGTAGAAAATTATTTTTTGAATAATTTACTATAGAAAAGGCAATCCCTGGCGTAATTAAAATTTGCGACAGTATAAAATTATTTTTTGAATAATTTACTATAGAAAAGGCAATCCCTGGCGCAATTAAAATTTGCGACATTATAAAATTATTTTTTGAATAATTTACTATAGAAAAGGCAATCCTTGGCGCAATTAAAATTTGCGACAGTATAAAATTATTTTTTGAATAATTTACTATAGAAAAGGCAATCCCTGACGCACTTAAAATTTGCGACAGTATAAAATTATTTTTTGAATAATTTACTATAGAAAAGGCAATCCCTGGCGCAATTAAAATTTGCGACAGTAAGAAATTATTTTTTGAATAATTTACTATAGAAAAGGCAATCCCTGGCGCAATTAAAATTTGCGACAGTAAAAAATTATTTTTTGCAAAATTTACTGTAGAAAAGGCAATCCCTGGCGCAATTAAAATTTGCGACAGTAGAAAATTATTTTTTGAATAATTTACTGTAGAAAAGGCAATCCCTGGGATATTTAAAATTTGCGACAGTTGAAAATTATTTTTTGAATAATTTACTATAGAAAAGGCAATCCCTGGCGCAATTAAAATTTGCAACAGTAGAAAATTATTTTTTGCAAAATTTACTATAGAAAAGCCAATCCCTGGCGTAATTAAAATTTGCGACAGTAGAAAATTAATTTCTGAGAAATTTACTATAGAAAAGGCAATCCCTGGCGTAATTAAAATTTGCGACAGTAGAAAATTATTTTTTGAATAATTTACTATAGAAAAGGCAATCCCAGGCGCAATTAAAATTTGCGACAGTAAAAAATTATTTTTTGAATAATTTACTATAGAAAAGGCAATCCCTGGCGCAATTAAAATTTGCGACAGTATAAAATTATTTTTTGAATAATTTACTATAGAAAAGGCAATCCCTGGCGTAATTAAAATTTGCGACAGTAGAAAATTAATTTGTGAAAAATTTACCTGGCGAAATTGAAATTTGCGAGAGTAAAAAAATTATTTTTTGAATAATTTACTATAGAAAAGGCAATCCCTGGCGTAATTAAAATTTGCGACAGTAGAAAATTATTTTTTGAATAATTTACTATAGAAAAGGCAATCACTGGCGTAATTAAAATTTGCGACAGTATAAAATTATTTTTTGAATAATTTACTATAGAAAAGGCAATCCCTGGCGTAATTAAAATTTGCGACAGCAGAAAATTAATTTGTGAAAAATTTACCTGGCGAATTTGAAATTAGCGAGAGTAAAAAATTATTTTTTGAATAATTTACTATAGAAAAGGCAATCCCTGGCGTAATTAAAATTTGCGACAGTATAAAATTATTTTTTGAATAATTTACTATAGAAAAGGCAATCCCTGGCGCAATTAAAATTTGCGACAGTAGAAAATTATTTTTTGAATAATTTACTATAGAAAAGGCAATCCCTGGCGCAATTAAAATTTGCGACAGTAAGAAATTATTTTTTGAATAATTTACTATAGAAAAGGCAATCCCTGGCGCAATTAAAATTTGCGACAGTAAAAAATTATTTTTTGCAAAATTTACTGTAGAAAAGGCAATCCCTGGCGCAATTAAAATTTGCGACAGTAGAAAATTATTTTTTGAATAATTTACTGTAGAAAAGGCAATCCCTGGGATATTTAAAATTTGCGACAGTTGAAAATTATTTTTTGAATAATTTACTATAGAAAAGGCAAACCCTGGCGCAATTAAAATTTGCAACAGTAGAAAATTATTTTTTGCAAAATTTACTATAGAAAAGGCAATACCTGGCGTAATTAAAATTTGCGACAGTAGAAAATTAATTTGTGAGAAATTTACTATAGAAAAGGCAATCCCTGGCGTAATTAAAATTTGCGACAGTAGAAAATTATTTGTTGAATAATTTACTATAGAAAAGGCAATCCCTGGCGCAATTAAAATTTGCGACAGTAAAAAATTATTTTTTGAATAATTTACTATAGAAAAGGCAATCCCTGGCGCAATTAAAATTTGCGACAGTATAAAATTATTTTTGAATAATTTACTGTAGAAAAGGCAATCCCTGGCGTAATTAAAATTTGCGACAGTAGAAAATTAATTTGTGAAAAATCTACCTGGCGAAATTGAAATCTGCGAGAGTAAAAAATTATTTTTTGAATAATTTACTATAGAAAAGGCAATCCCTGGCGTAATTAAAATTTGCGACAGTAGAAAATTATTTTTTGAATAATTTACTATAGAAAAGGCAATCCCTGGCGTAATTAAAATTTGCGACAGTATAAAATTATTTTTTGAATAATTTACTATAGAAAAGGCAATCCCTGGCGTAATTAAAATTTGCGACAGTAGAAAATTAATTTGTGAAAGATTTACCTGGCGAAATTGAAATTTGCGAGAGTAAAAAATTATTTTTTGAATAATTTACTAAAGAAAAGGCAATCCCTGGCGTAATTAAAATTTGCGACAGTATAAAATTATTTTTTGAATAATTTACTATAGAAAAGGCAATCCCTGGCGCAACTAAAATTTGCGACAGTAGAAAATTATGTTTTGAATAATTTACTATAGAAAAAACAATCCTTGGCGTAATTAAAATTTGCGACAGTATAAAATTATTTTTTGAATAATTTACTATAGAAAAGGCAATCCCTGGCGCAATTAAAATTTGCGAAGTAGAAAATTATTTTTTGAATAATTTACTATAGAAAAGGCAATCCCTGGCGTAATTAAAATTTGCGACAGTATAAAATTATTTTTTGAATAATTTACTATAGAAAAGGCAATCCCTGGCGCAATTAAAATTTGAGACAGCATAAAATTATTTTTTGAATAATTTACTATAGAAGAGGCAATCCCTGGCGCAATTAAAATTTGCGACAGTATAAAATTATTTTTTGAATAATTTACTATAGAAAAGGCAATCCGTGGCGCACTTAAAATTTGCGACAGTATAAAATTATTTTTTGAATAATTTGCTATAGAAAAGGCAATCCCTGGCGCAATTAAAATTTGCGACAGTAGAAAATTATTTTTTGAATAATTTACTATAGAAAAGGCAATCCCTGGCGTAATTAAAATTTGCGACAGTAGAAAATTATTTTTTGAATAATTTACTATAGAAAAGGCAATCCCTGGCGTAATTAAAATTTGCGACAGTATAAAATTATTTTTTGAATAATTTTCTATAGAAAAGGCAATCCCTGGCGTAATTAAAATTTGCGACAGTAGAAAATTAATTTGTGAAAAATTTACCTGGCGAAATTGAAATTTGCGAGAGTAAAAAATTATTTTTTGAATAATTTACTATAGAAAAGGCAATCCCTGGCGTAATTAAAATTTGCGACAGTATAAAATTATTTTTTGAATAATTTACTATAGAAAAGGCAATCCCTGGCGCAATTAAAATTTGCGACAGTAGAAAATTATGTTTTGAATAATTTACAATAGAAAAGCAATCCTTGGCGTAATTAAAATTTGCGACAGTAGAAAATTATTTTTTGAATAATTTACTATAGAAAAGGCAATCCCTGGCGTAATTAAAATTTGCGACAGTATAAAATTATTTTTTGAATAATTTACTATAGAAAAGGCAATCCCTGGCGCAATTAAAATTTGAGACAGTATAAAATTATTTTTTGAATAATTTACTATAGAAAAGGCAATCCCTGGCGCAATTAAAATTTGCGACAGTATAAAATTATTTTTTGAATAATTTACTATAGAAAAGGCAATCCCTGGCGCACTTAAAATTTGCGACAGTATAAAATTATTTTTTGAATAATTTACTATAGAAAAGGCAATCCCTGGCGCAATTAAAATTTGCGACAGTAGAAAATTATTTTTTGAATAATTTACTATAGAAAAGGCAATCCCTGGCGTAATTAAAATTTGCGACAGTATAAAATTATTTTTTGAATAATTTACTATAGAAAAGGCAATCCCTGGCGCAATTAAAATTTGCGACATTATAAAATTATTTTTTGAATAATTTACTATAGAAAAGGCAATCCTTGGCGCAATTAAAATTTGCGACAGTATAAAATTATTTTTTGAATAATTTACTATAGAAAAGGCAATCCCTGACGCACTTAAAATTTGCGACAGTATAAAATTATTTTTTGAATAATTTACTATAGAAAAGGCAATCCCTGGCGCAATTAAAATTTGCGACAGTAAGAAATTATTTTTTGAATAATTTACTATAGAAAAGGCAATCCCTGGCGCAATTAAAATTTGCGACAGTAAAAAATTATTTTTTGCAAAATTTACAGTAGAAAAGGCAATCCCTGGCGCAATTAAAATTTGCGACAGTAGAAAATTATTTTTTGAATAATTTACTGTAGAAAAGGCAATCCCTGGGATATTTAAAATTTGCGACAGTTGAAAATTATTTTTTGAATAATTTACTATAGAAAAGGCAATCCCTGGCGCAATTAAAATTTGCAACAGTAGAAAATTATTTTTTGCAAAATTTACTATAGAAAAGGCAATCCCTGGCGTAATTAAAATTTGCGACAGTAGAAAATTAATTTGTGAGAAATTTACTATAGAAAAGGCAATCCCTGGCGTAATTAAAATTTGCGACAATAGAAAATTATTTTTTGAATAATTTACTATAGAAAAGGCAATCCCTGGCGCAATTAAAATTTGCGACTGTAAAAAATTATTTTTTGAATAATTTACTATAGAAAAGGCATTCCCTGGCGCAATTAAAATTTGCGACAGGATAAAATTATTTTTTGAATAATTTACTATAGAAAAGGCAATCCCTGGCGTAATTAAAATTTGCGACAGTAGAAAATTAATTTGTGAAAAATTTACCTGGCGAAATTGAAATTTGCGAGAGTAAAAAATTATTTTTTGAATAATTTACTATAGAAAAGGCAATCCCTGGCGTAATTAAAATTTGCGACAGTATAAAATTATTTTTTGAATAATTTACTATAGAAAAGGCAATCCCTGGCGCAATTAAAATTTGCGACAGTAGAAAATTATGTTTTGAATAATTTACTATAGAAAAAGCAATCCTTGGCGTAATTAAAATTTGCGACAGTATAAAATTATTTTTTGAATAATTTACTATAGAAAAGGCAATCCCTGGCGCAATTAAAATTTGCGACAGTAGAAAATTATTTTTTGAATAATTTACTATAGAAAAGGCAATCCCTGGCGTAATTAAAATTTGCGACAGTATAAAATTATTTTTTGAATAATTTACTATAGAAAAGGCAATCCCTGGCGCAATTAAAATTTGAGACAGTATAAAATTATTTTTTGAATAATTTACTATAGAAAAGGCAATCCCTGGCGCAATTAAAATTTGCGACAGTATAAAATTATTTTTTGAATAATTTACTATAGAAAAGGCAATCCCTGGCGCACTTAAAATTTGCGACAGTATAAAATTATTTTTTGAATAATTTACTATAGAAAAGGCAATCCCTGGCGCAATTAAAATTTGCGACAGTAGAAAATTATTTTTTGAATAATTTACTATAGAAAAGGCAATCCCTGGCGTAATTAAAATTTGCGACAGTATAAAATTATTTTTTGAATAATTTACTATAGAAAAGGCAATCCCTGGCGCAATTAAAATTTGCGACATTATAAAATTATTTTTTGAATAATTTACTATAGAAAAGGCAATCCTTGGCGCAATTAAAATTTGCGACAGTATAAAATTATTTTTTGAATAATTTACTATTGAAAAGGCAATCCCTGACGCACTTAAAATTTGCGACAGTATAAAATTATTTTTTGAATCATTTACTATAGAAAAGGCAATCCCTGGCGCAATTAAAATTTGCGACAGTAAGAAATTATTTTTTGAATAATTTACTATAGAAAAGGCAATCCCTGGCGCAATTAAAATTTGCGACAGTAAAAAATTATTTTTTGCAAAATTTACTGTAGAAAAGGCAATCCCTGGCGCAATTAAAATTTGCGACAGTAGAAAATTATTTTTTGAATAATTTACTGTAGAAAAGGCAATCCCTGGGATATTTAAAATTTGCGACAGTTGAAAATTATTTTTTGAATAATTTACTATAGAAAAGGCAATCCCTGGCGCAATTAAAATTTGCAACAGTAGAAAATTATTTTTTGCAAAATTTAATATAGAAAAGGCAATCCCTGGCGTAATTAAAATTTGCGACAGTAGAAAATTAATTTGTGAGAAATTCAATATAGAAAAGGCAATCCCTGGCGTAATTAAAATTTGCGACAGTAGAAAATTATTTTTTGAATAATTTACTATAGAAAAGGCAATCCCTGGCGCAATTAAAATTTGCGACAGTAAAAAATTATTTTTTGAATAATTTACTATAGAAAAGGCAATCCCTGGCGCAATTAAAATTTGCGATAGTATAAAATTATTTTTTGAATAATTTACTATAGAAAAGGCAATCCCTGGCGTAATTAAAATTTGCGACAGTAGAAAATTAATTTGTGAAAAATTTACCTGGCGAAATTTAAATTTGCGAGAGTAAAAAATTATATTTTGAATAATTTACTATAGAAAAGGCAATCCCTGCCGTAATTAAAATTTGCGACAGTAGAAAATTATTTTTTGAATAATTTACTATAGAAAAGGCAATCCCTGGCGCAATTAAAATTTGCGACAGTATAAAATTATTTTTTGAATAATTTACTATAGAAAAGGCAATCCCTGGCGTAATTAAATTTTGCGACAGTATAAAATTAATTTGTGAAAAATTTACCTGGCGAAATTGAAATTTGCGAGAGTAAAAAATTATTTTTTGAATAATTTACTATAGAAAAGGCAATACCTGGCGTAATTAAAATTTGCGACAGTATAAAATTATTTTTTGAATAATTTACTATAGAAAAGGCAATCCCTGGCGCAAATAAAATTTGCGACAGTAGAAAATTAATTTGTGAAAAATTTACCTTGCGAAATTGAAATTTGCGAGAGTAAAAAATTATTTTTTGAATAATTTACTATAGAAAAGGCAATCCCTGGAGTAATTAAAATTTGCGACAGTATAAAATTATTTTTTGAATAATTTACTATAGAAAAGGCAATCCCTGGCGCAATTAAAATTTGCGACAGTAGAAAATTATGTTTTGAATAATTTACTATAGAAAAAGCAATCCTTGGCGTAATTAAAATTTGCGACAGTATAAAATTATTTTTTGAATAATTTACTATGGAAAAGGCAATCTCTGGCGCAATTAAAATTTGCGACAGTAGAAAATTATTTTTTGAATAATTTACTATAGAAAAGGCAATCCCTGGCGTAATTAAAATTTGCCACAGTATAAAATTATTTTTTGAATAATTTACTATAGAAAAGGCAATCCCTGGCGCAATTAAAATTTGAGACAGTATAAAATTATTTTTTGAATAATTTACTATAGAAAAGGCAATCCCTGGCGCAATTAAAATTTGCGACAGTATAAAATTATTTTTTGAATAATTTACTATAGAAAAGGCAATCCCTGGCGCCCTTAAAATTTGCGACAGTATAAAATTATTTTTTGAATAATTTACTATAGAAAAGGCAGTCCCTGACGCACTTAAAATTTGCGACAGTATAAAATTATTTTTTGAATAATTTACTATAGAAAAGGCAATCCCTGGCGCAATTAAAATTTGCGACAGTAAGAAATTATTTTTTGAATAATTTACTATAGAAAAGGCAATCCCTGGCGCAATTAAAATTTGCGACAGTAAAAAATTATTTTTTGCAAAATTTACTGAAGAAAAGGCAATCCCTGGCGCAATTAAAATTTGCGACAGTAGAAAATTATTTTTTGAATAATTTACTGTAGAAAAGGCAATCCCTAGGATATTTAAAATTTGCGACAGTTGAAAATTATTTTTTGAATAATTTACTATAGAAAAGGCAATCCCTGGCGCAATTAAAATTTGCAACAGTAGAAAATTATTTTTTGCAAAATTTACTATAGAAAAGGCAATCCCTGGCGTAATTAAAATTTCCGACAGTAGAAAATTAATTTGTGAGAAATTTACTATAGAAAAGGCAATCTCTGGCGTAATTAAAATTTGCGACAGTAGAAAATTATTTTTTGAATAATTTACTATAGAAAAGGCAATACCTGGCGCAATTAAAATTTGCGACAGTAAAAAATTATTTTTTGAATAATTTACTATAGAAAAGGCAATCCCTGGCGTAATTAAAATTTGCGACAGTATAAAATTATTTTTTGAATAATTTACTATAGAAAAGGCAATCCCTGGAGTAATTAAAATTTGCGACAGTAGAAAATTAATTTGTGAAAAATTTACCTGGCGAAATTGAAATTTGCGAGAGTAAAAAATTATTTTTTGAATAATTTACTATAGAAAAGGCAATCCCTGGCGTAATTAAAATTTGCGACAGTATGAAATTATTTTTTGAATAATTTACTATAGAAAAGGCAATCCCTGGCGCAATTAAAATTTGCGACAGTAGAAAATTATGTTTTGAATAATTTACTATAGAAAAAGCAATCCTTGGCGTAATTAAAATTTGCGACAGTATAAAATTATTTTTTGAATAATTTACTATAGAAAAGGCAATCCCTGGCGCAATTAAAATTTGCGACAGTAGAAAATTATTTTTTGAATAATTTACTATAGAAAAGGCAATCCCTGGCGTAATTAAAATTTGCGACAGTATAAAATTATTTTTTGAATAATTTACTATAGAAAAGGCAATCCCTGGCGCAATTAAAATTTGAGACAGTATAAAATTATTTTTTGAATAATTTACTATAGAAAAGGCAATCCCTGGCGCTATTAAAATTTGCGACAGTATAAAATTATTTTTTGAATAATTTACTATAGAAAATGCAATCCCTGGCGCAATTAAAATTTGAGACAGTATAAAATTATTTTTTGAATAATTTACTATAGAAAAGGCAATCCCTGGCGCAATTAAAATTTGCGACAGTATAAAATTATTTTTTGAATAATTTACTATAGAAAAGGCAATCCCTGGCGCAATTAAAATTTGCGACAGTAGAAAATTATTTTTTGAATAATTTACTATAGAAAAGGCAATCCCTGGTGTAATTAAAATTTGCGACAGTATAAAATTATTTTTTGAATAATTTACTATAGAAAAGGCAATCCCTGGCGTAATTAAAATTTGCGACAGTAGAAAATTAATTTGTGAAAAATTTACCTGGCGAAATTGTAATTTGCGAGAGTAAAAAATTATTTTTTGAATAATTTACTATAGAAAAGGCAATCCCTGGCGCAATTAAAATTTGCGACAGTAAGAAATTATTTTTTGAATCATTTACTATAGAAAAGGCAATCCCTGGCGCAATTAAAATTTGCGACAGTAAAAAATTATTTTTTGAATAATTTACTATAGAAAAGGCAATCCCTGGCGCAAATAAAATTTGCGACAGTAAAAAATTATTTTTTGCAAAATTTACTGTAGAAAAGGCAATCCCTGGCGCAATTAAAACTTGCGATAGTAAAAAATTATTTTTTGAAAAATTTACTATAGAAAAGGCAATCCCTGGCGTAATTAAAATTTGCGACAGTAAAAAATTATTTTTTGAATAATTTACTGTAGAAAAGGCAATCCCCGGCGCACCTAAAATTTGCGACAGTTGAAAATTATTTTTTGAATAATTTACTATAGAAAAGGCAATCCCTGGCGTAATTAAAATTTGCGACAGTAGAAAATTATTTTTTGAATAATTTACTATAGAAAAGGCAATCCCTGGCGTAATTAAAATTTGCGACAGTAGAAAATTATTTTTTGAAAAGTTTACTATAGAAAAGTCAATCCCTGGCGCAATTAAAATTTGCGACAGTAAAAAATTATTTTTTGAATAATTTACTATAGAAAAGGCAATCCCTGGCGCAATTAAAATTTGCGACAGTAAAAAATTATTTTTTGAATAATTTACTATAGAAAAGGCAATCCCTGGCGCAATTAAAATTTGCGACAGTAAAAAATTATTTTTTGCAAAATTTACTGTAGAAAAGGCAATCCCTGGCGCAATTAAAACTTGCGATAGTAAAAAATTATTTTTTGAATAATTTACTATAGAAAAGGCAATCCCTGGCGTAATTAAAACTTGCGATAGTAAAAAATTATTTTTTGAAAAATTTACTATAGAAAAGGCAATCCCTGGCGTAATTAAAATTTTCGACAGTAAAAAATTATTTTTTGAATAATTTACTATAGAAAAGGCAATCCCTGGCGTAATTAGAATTTGCGACAGTATAAAATTATTTTTTGCAAAATTTACTGTAGAAAAGGCAATCCCTGGGATATTTAAAATTTGCGACAGTAGAAAATTATTTTTTGAATAATTTACTATAGAAAAGTCAATCCCTGGCGCAATTAAAATTTGCGATAGTAGAAAATTATTTTTTGAATAATTTACTATAGAAAAGGCAATCCCTGGCGCAATTAAAATTTGCGACAGTAAAAAATTATTTTTTGAATAATTTACTATAGAAAAGGCAATCCCTGGCGCAATTAAAATTTGCGACAGTATAAAATTATTTTTTGAATAATTTACTATAGAAAAGGCAATCCCTGGCGTAATTAAAATTTGCGACAGTAGAAAATTAATTTGTGAAAAATCTACCTGGCGAAATTGAAATTTGCGAGAGTAAAAAATTATTTTTTGAATAATTTACTATAGAAAAGGCAATCCCTGGCGTAATTAAAATTTGCGACAGTAGAAAATTATTTTTTGAATAATTAACTATAGAAAAGGCAATCCCTGGCGTAATTAAAATTTTCGACAGTACAAAATTATTTTTTGAATAATTTACTATAGAAAAGGCAATCCCTGGCGTAATTAAAATTTGCGACAGTAGAAAATTAATTTGTGAAAAATTTACCTGGCGAAATTGAAATTTGCGAGAGTAAAAAATTATTTTTTGAATAATTTACTATAGAAAAGGCAATCCCTGGCGTAATTAAAATTTGCGACAGTATAAAATTATTTTTTGAATAATTTACTATAGAAAAGGCAATCCCTGGCGCAATTAAAATTTGCGACAGTAGAAAATTATGTTTTGAATAATTTACTATAGAAAAAGCAATCCCTGGCGTAATTAAAATTTGCGACAGTATAAAATTATTTTTTGAATAATTTACTATAGAAAAGGCAATCCCTGGCGCAATTAAAATTTGCGACAGTAGAAAATTATTTTTTGAATAATTTACTATAGAAAAGGCAATCCCTGGCGTAATTAAAATTTGCGACAGTATAAAATTATTTTTTGAATAATTTACTATAGAAAAGGCAATCGCTGGCGCAATTAAAATTTGAGACAGTATAAAATTATTTTTTGAATAATTTACTATAGAAAAGGCAATCCCTGGCGCAATAAAAATTTGCGACAGTATAAAATTATTTTTTGAATAATTTACTATAGAAAAGGCAATCCCTGGCGCACTTAAAATTTGCGACAGTATAAAATTATTTTTTGAATAATTTACTATAGAAAAGGCAATCCCTGGCGCAATTAAAATTTGCGACAGTAAAAAATTATTTTTTGAATAATTTACTATAGAAAAGGCAATCCCTGGCGCAATTAAAATTTGCGACAGTAAAAAATTATTTTTTGAATAATTTACTATTGAAAAGGCAATCTCTGGCGCAATTAAAATTTGCGACAGTAAAAAATTATTTTTTGAATAATTTACTATAGATAAGGCAATCCCTGGCGTAATTAAAATTTGCGACAGTAAAAAATTATTTTTTGAATAATTTACTATAGAAAAGGCAATCCCTGGCGCAATTAAAATTTGCGAAAGTAAAAAATTATTTTGTGAGAAATTTACTATAGAAAAGGCAATCCCTGGCGCAATTAAAATTTGCGACAGTAGAAAATTATTTTTTGAAAAGTTTACTATAGAAAAGGCAATCCCTGGCGCACTTAAAATTTGCGACAGTAAAAAATTATTTTTTGAATAATTTACTATAGAAAAGACAATCCCTGGCGCAATTAAAATTTGCGACAGTTGAAAATTATTTTTTGAATAATTTACTATAGAAAAGGCAATCCCTGGCGCAATTAAAATTTGCGACAGTAAAAAATTATTTTTTGAATAATTTACTATAGAAAAGGCAATCCCTGGCGCAATTAAAATTTGCGACAGTAGAAAATTATTTTTTGAATAATTTACTATAGAAAAGGCAATCCCTGGCGCAATTAAAATTTGCGAAAGTAAAAAATTATTTTTTGAATAATTTACTATAGAAAAGGCAATCCCTGGCGCAATTAAAATTTGCGACAGTAAAAAATTATTTTTTGAATAATTTACTATAGAAAAGGCAATCCCTGGCGCAATTAAAATTTGCGACAGTAAAAAATTATTTTTTGAATAATTTACTATAGAAAAGGCAATGCCTGGGATATTTAAAATTTGCGACAGTAGAAAATTATTTTTTGAATAATTTACTATAGAAAAGGCAATCCTTGGCGCAATTAAAATTTGCGACAGTAGAAAATTATTTTTTGAATAATTTACTATAGAAAAGGCATTCCCTGGCGCAATTAAAATTTGCGACAGTAGAAAATTATTTTTTGAATAATTTACTATAGAAAAGGCAATCCCTGGCGTAATTAAAATTTGCGACAGTAAAAAATTATTTTTTGAATAATTTACTATAGAAAAGGCAATCCCTGTCGCAATTAAAATTTGCGAAAGTAAAAAATTATTTTGTGAGAAATTTACTATAGAAAAAGCAATCCCTGGCGCAATTAAAATTTGCGACAGTAGAAAATTATTTTTTGAAAAGTTTACTATAGAAAAAGCAATCCCTGGCGCCCTTAAAATTTGCGACAGTAAAAAATTATTTTTTGAATAATTTACTATAGAAAAGACAATCCCTGGCGCAATTAAAATTTGCGACAGTTGAAAATTATTTTTTGAATAATTTACTATAGAAAAGGCAATCCCTGGCGCAATTAAAATTTGCGACAGTAAAAAATTATTTTTTGAATAATTTACTATAGAAAAGGCAATCCCTGGCGCAATTAAAACTTGCGACAGTAGAAAATTATTTTTTGAATAATTTACTATAGAAAAGGCAATCCCTGGCGCAATTAAAATTTGCGAAAGTAAAAAATTATTTTTTGAATAATTTACTATAGAAAAGGCAATCCCTGGCCCAATTAAAATTTGCGACAGTAAAAAATTATTTTTTGAATAATTTACTATAGAAAAGGCAATCCCTGGCGCAATTAAAATTTGCGACAGTAAAAAATTATTTTTTGAATAATTTACTATAGAAAAGGCAATCCCTGGCGCAATTAAAATTTGCGAAAGTAAAAAATTATTTTGTGAGAAATTTACTATAGAAAAGGCAATCTCTGGCGCAATTAAAATTTGCGACAGTAGAAAATTATTTTTTGAAAAGTTTACTATAGAAAAGGCAATCCCTGGCGCACTTAAAATTTGCGACAGTAAAAAATTATTTTTTGAATAATTTACTATAGAAAAGACAATCCCTGGCGCAATTAAAATTTGCGACAGTTGAAAATTATTTTTTGAATAATTTACTATAGAAAAGGCAATCCCTGGCGCAATTAAAATTTGCGACAGTAAAAAATTATTTTTTGAATAATTTACTATAGAAAAGGCAATGCCTGGGATATTTAAAATTTGCGACAGTAGAAAATTATTTTTTGAATAATTTACTATAGAAAAGGCAATCCTTGGCGCAATTAAAATTTGCGACAGTAAAAAATTATTTTGTGAGAAATTTACTATAGAAAAGGCAATCCCTGGCGCAATTAAAATTTGCGACAGTAGAAAATTATTTTTTGAATAATTTACTATAGAAAAGGCAATCCCTGGCGTATTTAAAATTTTCGACAGTAAAAAATTATTTTTTGAATAATTTACTATAGAAAAGGCAATCACTGGCGCAATTAAAATTTGCGACAGTAGAAAATTATTTTTTGAAAAGTTTACTATAGAAAAGGCAATCCCTGGCGCAATTAAAATTTGCGACAGTAGAAAATTATTTTTTGAATAATTTACTATAGAAAAGGCAATCCCTGGCGCAATTAAAACTTGCGACAGTAGAAAATTATTTTTTGAATAATTTACTATAGAAAAGGCAATCCCTGGCGCAATTAAAATTTGCGAAAGTAAAAAATTATTTTTTGAATAATTTACTATAGAAAAGGCAATCCCTGGCGCAATTAAAATTTGCGACAGTAAAAAATTATTTTTTGAATAATTTACTATAGAAAAGGCAATCCCTGGCGCAATTAAAATTTGCGACAGTAAAAAATTATTTTTTGAATAATTTACTATAGAAAAGGCAATCCCTGGCGCAATTAAAATTTGCGACAGTAAAAAATTAATTTTTGAAAAATTTACTGTAGAAAAGGCAATCCCTGGGATATTTAAATTTTGCGACAGTAAAAAATTATTTTTTGAATAATTTACTATAGAAAAGGCAATCGCTGGCGTAATTAAAATTTGCGAAAGTAGAAAATTATTTTTTGAATAATTTACTATAGAAAAGGCAATCCCTGGCGCACTTAAAATTTGCGACAGTAGAAAATTATTTTTTGAATAATTTACTATAGAAAAGGCAATCCCTGGCGCAATTAAAATTTGCGACAGTAAAAAATTATTTTTTGAAAAGTTTACTATAGAAAAGGCAATCCCTGGCGCACTTAAAATTTGCGACAGTATAAAATTATTTTTTGAATAATTTACTTTAGAAAAGCCAATCCCTGGCGTAATTAAAATTTGCGACAGTAGAAAATTATTTTTTGAATAATTTACTATAGAAAAGGCAATCCCTGGCGCAATTAAAATTTGCGACAGTAAAAAATTATTTTTTGAATAATTTAGTATAGAAAAGGCAATCCCTGGCGTAATTAAAATTTGCGACAGTAAAAAATTATTTTTTGAATAATTTACTATAGAAAAGGCAATCCCTGGCGCAATTAAAATTTGCGAAAGTAAAAAATTATTTTGTGAGAAATTTACTATAGAAAAGGCAATCCCTGGCGCAATTAAAATTTGCGACAGTAGAAAATTATTTTTTGAAAAGTTTACTATAGAAAAGGCAATCCCTGGCGCACTTAAAATTTGCGACAGTAAAAAATTATTTTTTGAATAATTTACTATAGAAAAGACAATCCCTGGCGCAATTAAAATTTGCGACAGTTGAAAATTATTTTTTGAATAATTTACTATAGAAAAAAAAGGCAATCCCTGGCGCAATTAAAATTTGCGACAGTAAAAAATTATTTTTTGAATAATTTACTATAGAAAAGGCAATCCCTGGCGCAATTAAAATTTGCGACAGTAGAAAATTATTTTTTGAATAATTTACTATAGAAAAGGCAATCCCTGGCGCAATTAAAATTTGCGACAGTAAAAAATTATTTTTTGAATAATTTACTATAGAAAAGGCAATCCCTGGCGTAATTAAAATTTGCGACAGTAGAAAATTATTTTTTGAATAATTTACTATAGAAAAGGCAATCCCTGGCGCAATTAAAATTTGCGACAGTAAAAAATTATTTTTTGAATAATTTACTATAGAAAAGGCAATCCCTGGCTTAATTAAAATTTGCGACAGTATAAAATTATTTTTTGAATAATTTACTATAGAAAAGGCAATCCCTGGCGCACTTAAAATTTGCGACAGTATAAAATTATTTTTTGAATAATTTACTATAGAAAAGGCAATCCATGGCGTAATTAAAATTTGCGACAGTATAAAATTATTTTTTGAATAATTTACTATAGAAAAAGCAATCCCTGGCGTAATTAAAATTTGCGACAGTAAAAAATTATTTTTTGAAAAGTTTACTATAGAAAAGGCAATCCCTGGCGCAATTAATATTTGCGACAGTAAAAAATTAATTTTTGAAAAATTTACTGTAGAAAAGGCAATCCCTGGGATATTTAAATTTTGCGACAGTAAAAAATTATTTTTTGAATAATTTACTATAGAAAAGGCAATCGCTGGCGTAATTAAAATTTGCGACAGTAGAAAATTATTTTTTGAATAATTTACTATAGAAAAGGCAATCCCTGGCGCACTTAAAATTTGCGACAGTAAAACATTATTTTTTGAATAATTTACTATAGAAAAGGCAATCCCTGGCGCAGTTCAAATTTGCGACAGTTGAAAATTATTTTTTGAATATATTAGTATAGAAAAGGCAATCCCTGGCGCAATTAAAATTTGCGACCGTAAAAAAATATTTTTTGAATAATTTACTATAGAAAAGGCAATCCCTGGCGCAATTAAAATTTGCGACAGTAAAAAATTATTTTTTGAATAATTTACTATAGAAAAGGCAATCCCTGGCGCAATTAAAATTTGCGACAGTAAAAAATTACTTTTTGAATAATTTACTATAGAAAAGGCAATCCCTGGCGCACTTAAAATTTGCGACAGTATAAAATTATTTTTTGAATAATTTACTTTAGAAAAGCCAATCCCTGGCGTAATTAAAATTTGCGACAGTAGAAAATTATTTTTTGAATAATTTACTATTGAAAAGGCAATCTCTGGCGCAATTAAAATTTGCGACAGTAAAAAATTATTTTTTGAATAATTTACTATAGAAAAGGCAATCCCTGGCGTAATTAAAATTTGCGACAGTAAAAAATTATTTTTTGAATAATTTACTATAGAAAAGGCAATCCCTGGCGCAATTAAAATTTGCGAAAGTAAAAAATTATTTTGTGAGAAATTTACTATAGAAAAGGCAATCCCTGGCGCAATTAAAATTTGCGACAGTAGAAAATTAGTTTTTGAAAAGTTTACTATAGAAAAGGCAATCCCTGGCGCACTTAAAATTTGCGACAGTAAAAAATTATTTTTTGAATAATTTACTATAGAAAAGACAATCCCTGGCGCAATTAAAATTTGCGACAGTTGAAAATTATTTTTTGAATAATTTACTATAGAAAAGGCAATCCCTGGCGCAATTAAAATTTGCGACAGTAAAAAATTATTTTTTGAATAATTTACTATAGAAAAGGCAATCCCTGGCGCAATTAAAATTTGCGACAGTAGAAAATTATTTTTTGAATAATTTACTATAGAAAAGGCAATCCCTGGCGCAATTAAAATTTGCGAAAGTAAAAAATTATTTTTTGAATAATTTACTATAGAAAAGGCAATCCCTAGCGCAATTAAAATTTGCGACAGTAAAAAATTATTTTTTGAATAATTTACTATAGAAAAGGCAATCCCTGGCGCAATTAAAATTTGCGACAGTAAAAAATTATTTTTTGAATAATTTACTATAGAAAAGGCAATGCCTGGGATATTTAAAATTTGCGACAGTAGAAAATTATTTTTTGAATAATTTACTATAGAAAAGGCAATCCTTGGCGCAATTAAAATTTGCGACAGTAAAAAATTATTTTGTGAGAAATTTACTATAGAAAAGGCAATCCCTGGCGCAATTAAAATTTGCGACAGTAGAAAATTATTTTTTGAATAATTTACTATAGAAAAGGCAATCCCTGGCGTATTTAAAATTTTCGACAGTAAAAAATTATTTTTTGAATAATTTACTATAGAAAAGGCAATCACTGGCGCAATTAAAATTTGCGACAGTAGAAAATTATTTTTTGAATAATTTACTATAGAAAAGGCAATCCCTGGCGTATTTAAAATTTTCGACAGTAAAAAATTATTTTTTGAATAATTTACTATAGAAAAGGCAATCCCTAGCGCAATTAAAATTTGCGACAGTAAAAAATTATTTTTTGAATAATTTACTATAGAAAAGGCAATCCCTGGCGTAATTAAAATTTGCGACAGTAGAAAATTATTTTTTGAATAATTTACTATAGAAAAGGCAATCCCTGGCGCAATTAAAATTTGCGACAGTAAAAAATTATTTTTTGAATAATTTACTATAGAAAAGGCAATCCCTGGCTTAATTAAAATTTGCGACAGTATAAAATTATTTTTTGAATAATTTACTATAGAAAAGGCAATCCCTGGCGCACTTAAAATTTGCGACAGTATAAAATTATTTTTTGAGTAATTTACTATAGAAAAGGCAATCCCTGGCGTAATTAAAATTTGCGACAGTATAAAATTATTTTTTGAATAATTTACTATAGAAAAAGCAATCCCTGGCGTAATTAAAATTTGCGACAGTAAAAAATTATTTTTTGAAAAGTTTACTATAGAAAAGGCAATCCCTGGCGCAATTAAAATTTGCGACAGTAAAAAATTAATTTTTGAAAAATTTACTGTAGAAAAGGCAATCCCTGGGATATTTAAATTTTGCGACAGTAAAAAATTATTTTTTGAATAATTTACTATAGAAAAGGCAATCGCTGGCGTAATTAAAATTTGCGACAGTAGAAAATTATTTTTTGAATAATTTACTATAGAAAAGGCAATCCCTGGCGCACTTAAAATTTGCGACAGTAAAACATTATTTTTTGAATAATTTACTATAGAAAAGGCAATCCCTGGCGCAGTTCAAATTTGCGACAGTTGAAAATTATTTTTTGAATATATTAGTATAGAAAAGGCAATCCCTGGCGCAATTAAAATTTGCGACCGTAAAAAAATATTTTTTGAATAATTTACTATAGAAAAGGCAATCCCTGGCGCAATTAAAATTTGCGACAGTAAAAAATTATTTTTTGAATAATTTACTATAGAAAAGGCAATCCCTGGCGCTATTAAAATTTGCGACAGTAAAAAATTACTTTTTGAATAATTTACTATAGAAAAGGCAATCCCTGGCGCACTTAAAATTTGCGACAGTATAAAATTATTTTTTGAATAATTTACTTTAGAAAAGCCAATCCCTGGCGTAATTAAAATTTGCGACAGTAGAAAATTATTTTTTGAATAATTTACTATTGAAAAGGCAATCTCTGGCGCAATTAAAATTTGCGACAGTAAAAAATTATTTTTTGAATAATTTACTATAGAAAAGGCAATCCCTGGCGTAATTAAAATTTGCGACAGTAAAAAATTATTTTTTGAATAATTTACTATAGAAAAGGCAATCCCTGGCGCAATTAAAATTTGCGAAAGTAAAAAATTATTTTGTGAGAAATTTACTATAGAAAAGGCAATCCCTGGCGCAATTAAAATTTGCGACAGTAGAAAATTATTTTTTGAAAAGTTTACTATAGAAAAGGCAATCCCTGGCGCACTTAAAATTTGCGACAGTAAAAAATTATTTTTTGAATAATTTACTATAGAAAAGACAATCCCTGGCGCAATTAAAATTTGCGACAGTTGAAAATTATTTTTTGAATAATTTACTATAGAAAAGGCAATCCCTGGCGCAATTAAAATTTGCGACAGTAAAAAATTATTTTTTGAATAATTTACTATAGAAAAGGCAATCCCTGGCGCAATTAAAATTTGCGACAGTAGAAAATTATTTTTTGAATAATTTACTATAGAAAAGGCAATCCCTGGCGCAATTAAAATTTGCGAAAGTAAAAAATTATTTTTTGAATAATTTACTATAGAAAAGGCAATCCCTAGCGCAATTAAAATTTGCGACAGTAAAAAATTATTTTTTGAATAATTTACTATAGAAAAGGCAATCCCTGGCGCAATTAAAATTTGCGACAGTAAAAAATTATTTTTTGAATAATTTACTATAGAAAAGGCAATGCCTGGGATATTTAAAATTTGCGACAGTAGAAAATTATTTTTTGAATAATTTACTATAGAAAAGGCAATCCTTGGCGCAATTAAAATTTGCGACAGTAAAAAATTATTTTGTGAGAAATTTACTATAGAAAAGGCAATCCCTGGCGCAATTAAAATTTGCGACAGTAGAAAATTATTTTTTGAATAATTTACTATAGAAAAGGCAATCCCTGGCGTATTTAAAATTTTCGACAGTAAAAAATTATTTTTTGAATAATTTACTATAGAAAAGGCAATCACTGGCGCAATTAAAATTTGCGACAGTAGAAAATTATTTTTTGAATAATTTACTATAGAAAAGGCAATCCCTGGCGCAATTCAAATTTGCGACAGTAAAAAATTATTTTTTGAATAATTTACTATAGAAAAGGTAATCCCTGGCTTAATTAAAATTTGCCACAGTATAAAATTATTTTTTGAATAATTTACTATAGAAAAGGCAATCCCTGGCGCACTTAAAATTTGCGACAGTATAAAATTATTTTTTGAATAATTTACTATAGAAAAGGCAATCCCTGGCGTAATTAAAATTTGAGACAGTATAAAATTATTTTTTGAATAATTTACTATAGAAAAGGCAATCGCTGGCGTAATTAAAATTTGCGACAGTAGAAAATTATTTTTTGAATAATTTACTATAGAAAAGGCAATCCCTGGCGCACTTAAAATTTGCGACAGTAAAAAATTATTTTTTGAATAATTTACTATAGAAAAGGCAATCCCTGGTGCAGTTAAAATTTGCGACAGTTGAAAATTATTTTTTGAATAATTTAGTATAGAAAAGGCAATCGCTGGCGCAATTAAAATTTGCGACAGTAAAAAATTATTTTTTGAATAATTTACTATAGAAAAGGCAATCCCTGGCGCAATTAAAATTTGCGACAGTAGAAAATTATTTTTTGAATAATTTACTATAGAAAAGGCAATCCCTGGCGTAATTAAAATTTGCGACAGTTGAAAATTATTTTTTGAATAATTTACTATAGAAAAGGCAATCCCTGGCGTAATTAAAATTTGCGACAGTTGAAAATTATTTTTTGAATAATTTACTATAGAAAAGGCAATCACTGGCCTAATTAAAATTTGCGAGAGTAGAAAATTATTTTTTGAATAATTTACTATAGAAAAGGCAATCCCTGGCGCAATTAAAATTTGCGACAGTTGAAAATTATTTTTTGAATAATTTACTATAGAAAAGGCAATCCCTGGCGTAATTAAAATTTGCGACAGTTGAAAATTATTTTTTGAATAATTTACTATAGAAAAGGCAATCCCTGGCGTAATTAAAATTTGCGACAGTAGAAAATTATTTTTTGAATAATTTACTATAGAAAAGGCAATCCCTGGCGTAATTAAAATTTGCGACAGTAGAAAATTATTTTTTGAATAATTTACTATAGAAAAGGCAATCCCTGGCCTAATTAATATTTGCGACAGTAGAAAATTATTTTTTGAATAATTTACTATAGAAAAGGCAATCACTGGCGCATTTAAAATTTGCGACAGTAAAAAATTATTTTTTGAATAATTTACTATAGAAAAGGCAATCCCTGGCGTATTTAAAATTTGCGACAGTAGAAAATTATTTTTTGAATAATTTACTATAGAAAAGGAAATCCCTGGCGCACTTAAAATTTGCGACAGTATAAAATTATTTTTTGAATAATTTACTATAGAATAGGCAATTCCTGGCGTAATTAAAATTTGCGACAGTATAAAATTATTTTTTGAATAATTTACTATAGAAAAGGCAATCCCTGGCGCAATTAAAATTTGCGACAGTAAAAAATTATTTTTTGAATAATTTACTATAGAAAAGGCAATACCTGGCGTAATTAAAATTTGCGACAGTAGAAAATTATTTTTTGAATAATTTACTATAGAAAAGGCAATCCCTGGCGTAATTAAAATTTGCGAAAGTAAAAAATTATTTTTTGAAAAGTTTACTATAGAAAAGGCAATCTCCGGCGCAATTAAAATGTGCGACAGTAAAAAATTAATTTTTGAAAAATTTACTGTATAAAAGGCAATCCCTGGTATATTTAAAATTTGCGACAGTAAAAAATTATCTTTTGAATAATTTACTATAGAAAAGGCAATCCCTGGCGTAATTAAAATTTGCGACAGTAGAAAATTATTTTTTGAATAATTTACTATAGAAAAGGTAATCCCTGGCGCACTTAAAATTTGCGACAGTAAAAAATTATTTTTTGAATAATTTACTATAGAAAAGGCAATCCCTGGCGCAATTAAAATTTGCGACAGTTGAAAATTATTTTTTGAATAATTTACTATAGAAAAGGCAATCCCTGGCGCAATTAAAATTTGCGACAGTAAAAAATTATTTTTTGAATAATTTACTATAGAAAAGGCAATCCCTGGCGCAATTAAAATTTGCGACAGTAGGAAATTATTTTTTGAATAATTTACTATAGAAAAGGCAATCCCTGGCGCAATTAAAATTTGCGACAGTAAAAAATTATTTTTTGAATAATTTACTATAGAAAAGGCAATACCTGGCGTAATTAAAATTTGCGACAGTTGAAATTTATTTTTTGAATAATTTACTATAGAAAAGGCAATCCCTGGAGTAATTAAAATTTGCGACAGTTGAAAATTATTTTTTGAATAATTTACTATAGAAAAGGCAATCCCTGGCGTAATTAAAATTTGCGACAGTAGAAAATTATTTTTTGAATAATTTACTATAGAAAAGGCAATCCCTGGCGTAATTAAAATTTGCGACAGTAGAAAATTATTTTTTGAATAATTAACTATAGAAAAGGCAATCCCTGGCGCAATTAAAATTTGCGACAGTAAAAAATTATTTTTTGAATAATTTACTATAGAAAAGGCAATAACTTAAAATTTGCGACAGTAAAAAATTATTTTTTGAATAATTTACTATAGAAAAAGCAATCCCTGGCGGATTTGAAATTTGCGACAGTAAAAAATTATTTTTTGAATAATTTACTATAGAAAAAGCAATCCCTGGCGTATTGAAAATTTGCGACAGTAGAAAATTATTTTTTGAATAATTTAGTATAGAAAAGGCAATCCCTGGCGTAATTAAAATTTGCGACAGTAGAAAATTATTTTGTGAGAAATTTACTATAGAAAAGGCAATCCCTGGCGTAATTAAAATTTGCGACAGTAGAAAATTATTTTTTGAATAATTTACTATAGAAAAGGCAATCCCTGGCGTAATTAAAATTTGCGACAGTATAAAATTATTTTGTGAGAAATTTACTATAGAAAAGGCAATCCCTGGCGTAATTAAAATTTGCGACAGTATAAAATTATTTTGTGAGAAATTTACTATAGAAAAGGCAATCCCTGGCGTAATTAAAATTTGCGACAGTATAAAATTATTTTTTGAATAATTTACTATAGAAAAGGCAATCCCTGGCGTAGTTAAAATTTGCGACAGTATAAAATTATTTTTTGAATAATTTACTATAGAAAAGGCAATCCCTGGCGCAATTAAAACTTGCGACAGTATAAAATTATTTTCTGAGAAATTTACTATAGAAAAGGCAATCCCTGGCGTAATTAAAATTTGCGACAGTATAAAATTATTTTTTGAATAATTTACTATAGAAAAGGCAATCCCTGGCGTAGTTAAAATTTGCGACAGTATAAAATTATTTTTTGAATAATTTACTATAGAAAAGGCAATCCCTGGCGCAATTAAAACTTGCGACAGTATAAAATTATTTTCTGAGAAATTTACTATAGAAAAGGCAATCCCTGGCGTAATTAAAATTTGCGACAGTATAAAATTATTTTTTGAATAATTTACTATAGAAAAGGCAATCCCTGGCGTAGTTAAAATTTGCGACAGTATAAAATTATTTTTTGAATAATTTACTATAGAAAAGGCAATCCCTGGCGTAATTAAAATTTGCGACAGTATAAAATTATTTTGTGAGAAATTTACTATAGAAAAGGCAATCCCTGGCGTAATTAAAATTTGCGACAGTATAAAATTATTTTGTGAGAAATTTACTATAGAAAAGGCAATCCCTGGCGTAATTAAAATTTGCGACAGTATAAAATTATTTTTTGAATAATTTACTATAGAAAAGGCAATCCCTGGCGTAGTTAAAATTTGCGACAGTATAAAATTATTTTTTGAATAATTTACTATAGAAAAGGCAATCCCTGGCGCAATTAAAACTTGCGACAGTATAAAATTATTTTCTGAGAAATTTACTATAGAAAAGGCAATCCCTGGCGTAATTAAAATTTGCGACAGTATAAAATTATTTTTTGAATAATTTACTATAGAAAAGGCAATCCCTGGCGTAGTTAAAATTTGCGACAG
This sequence comes from Dioctria linearis, assembly GCA_963930735.1. Classification (NCBI taxonomy): domain Eukaryota; kingdom Metazoa; phylum Arthropoda; class Insecta; order Diptera; family Asilidae; genus Dioctria; species Dioctria linearis. Next base: position 58,727 of record CAWVNZ010003064.1, read on the forward strand.
TATAAAATTATTTTTTGAATAATTTACTATAGAAAAGGCAATCCCTGGCGCAATTAAAATTTGCGACAGTAAAAAATTATTTTTTGAATAATTTACTATAAAAAAGGCAATCCCTGGAGTAATTAAAATTTGCGACAGTAAAAAATTATTTTTTGAATAATTTACTATAGAAAAGGCAATCCCTGGCGCACTTAAAATTTGCGAGAGTAGAAAATTATTTTTTGAATAATTTACTATAGAAAAGGCAATCCCTGGCGTAATTAAAATTTGCGACAGTAGAAAATTATTTTTTGAATAATTTACTATAGAAAAGGCAATCCCTGGCGCAATTAAAATTTGCGACAGTAAAAAAATATTTTTTGCATAATTTACTATAGAAAAGGCAATCCCTGGCGCACTTAAAATTTGCGACAGTAAAAAATTATTTTTTGAATAATTTACTATAGAAGAGGCAATCCCTGGCGTAATTAAAATTTGCGACAGTAGAAAATTATTTTTTGAATAATTTACTATAGAAAAGGCAATCCCTGGCGTAATTAAAATTTGCGACAGTATAAAATTATTTTGTGAGAAATTTACTATAGAAAAGGCAATCCCTGGCGTAATTAAAATTTGCGACAGTATAAAATTATTTTGTGAGAAATTTACTATAGAAAAGGCAATCCCTGGCGTAATTAAAATTTGCGACAGTATAAAATTATTTTTTGAATAATTTACTATAGAAAAGGCAATCCCTGGCGTAGTTAAAATTTGCGACAGTATAAAATTAATTTTTGAATAATTTACTATAGAAAAGGCAATCCCTGGCGCAATTAAAATTTGCAACAGTAAAAAATTATTTTTTGAGTAATTTACTATAAAAAAGGCAATCCCTGGAGTAATTAAAATTTGCGACAGAAAAAAATTATTTTTTGAATAATTTACTATAGAAAAGGCAATCCCTGGCGCACTTAAAATTTGCGACAGTAGAAAATTATCTTTTGAATAATTTACTATAGAAAAGGCAATCCCTGGCGTAATTAAAATTTGCGACAGTAGAAAATTATTTTTTGAATAATTTACTATAGAAAAGGCAATCCCTGGCGCAATTAAAATTTGCGACAGTAAAAAAATATTTTTTGCATAATTTACTATAGAAAAGGCAATCCCTGGCGCACTTAAAATTTGCGACAGTAAAAAATTATTTTTTGAATAATTTACTATAGAAAAGGCAATCCCTGGCGGATTTGAAATTTGCGAATGTAAAAAATTATTTTTTGAATAATTTACTATAGAAAAGGCAATCCCTGGCGTATTTAAAATTTGCGACAGTAGAAAATTATTTTTTGAATAATTTACTATAGAAAAGGCAATCCCTGGCGCAATTAAAATTTGCGACAGTAGAAAATTATTTTTTGAATAATTTACTATAGAAAAGGCAATCCCTGGCGCAATTAAAATTTGCGACAGTAAAAAAATATTTTTTGCATAATTTACTATAGAAAAGGCAATCCCTGGCGCACTTAAAATTTGCGACAGTAAAAAATTATTTTTTGAATAATTTACTATAGAAAAGGCAATCCCTGGCGGATTTGAAATTTGCGACAGTAAAATTTTATTTTTTGAATAATTTACTATAGAAAAGGCAATCCCTGGCGCAATTAAAATTTGCGACAGTATAAAATTATTTTTTGAATAATTTACTATAGAAAAAGCAATCCCTGGCGTATTTAAAATTTGCGACAGTAAAAAATTATTTTTTGAATAATTTACTATAGAAAAGGCAATCCCTGGCGTAGTTAAAATTTGCGACAGTATAAAATTATTTTTTGAATAATTTACTATAGAAAAGGCAATCCCTGGCGCAATTAAAATTTGCGACGGTAAAAAATTATTTTTTGAATAATTTACTATAAAAAAGGCAATCCCTGGCGTAATTAAAATTTGCGACAGTAAAAAATTATTTTTTGAATAATTTACTATAGAAAAGGCAATCCCTGGCGCACTTAAAATTTGCGACAGTAGAAAATTTTTTTTTGAATAATTTACTATAGAAAAGGCAAACCCTGGCGTAATTAAAATTTGCGACAGTAGAAAATTATTTTTTGAATAATTTACTATAGAAAAGGCAATCCCTGGCGCACTTAAAATTTGCGACAGTAGAAAATTATTTTTTGAATAATTTACTATAGAAAAGGCAATCCCTGGCGTAATTAAAATTTGCGACAGTAGAACATTATTTTTTGAATAATTTACTATACAAAAGGCAATCCCTGGCGCAATTAAAATTTGCGACAGTAAAAAAATATTTTTTGCATAATTTACTGTAGAAAAGGCAATCCCTGGCGCACTTAAAATTTGCGACAGTAAAAAATTATTTTTTGAATAATTTACTATAGAAAAGGCAATCCCTGGCGGATTTGAAATTTGCGACAGTAAAAAATTATTTTTTGAATAATTTACTATAGAAAAGGCAATCCCTGGCGTATTTAAAATTTGCGACAGTAGAAAATTATTTTTTGAATAATTTACTATAGAAAAGGCAATCCCTGGCGCAATTAAAATTTGCGACAGTAGAAAATTATTTTTTGAATAATTTACTATAGAAAAGGCAATCCCTGGCGTAATTAAAATTTGCGACAGTATAAAATTATTTTTTGAATAATTT